>CAUHTR010001938.1:0-57831 GCA_959609185.1 Schmidtea polychroa | reverse complement strand
CGAAAATTCGTGAGTATCAACAAACCTCGATATATTACTGATTTATATTCTTCAAACTCTCTTTTTAATAAATTCAATGGAAAGAATAATCAGTAGTGAAATTAGAAGAAATAAAAGTTCTTATAATAATACATAAAATAATAACCGATAGTTTACTTTATATTTGCACCAAGTGGTGGGATAATAATTATCTCAATGAAATTTCGACTTCCCGGCCACTGATTCTATATATCATTTATTATCTCTCTAGGTCAGTGTTTCCCAACTGTGTGTCGCAAGATTAGCAGCTATAGAGTTATATTACGCATATTACGCAAAACAACTTGATTTTATATCTTCATTTAAATGCGATAGTATAAAATTTAAACTTTAGAAAGTAAGTAACTACATAATTTTTTGTTTAGGGGTCCCATGAAAAATCTATTTTTTGGTGTGTCGTGGGCTAGAATAAGTTGGGAATCACTGCTCTAGATTATTCTGAAAGTTTTGTATTATCCGCATCTAATCTAAAACCTCTACAATTCTTCAAGCTGTATTCATAATATTTTAACATAATGCAAATTTAAAGGAATGAAAATTTTATAACTTTTTCCTTATTTTGTATTTTTAGTTTACCGCACTATCTGAATATTTTGTTGCAGAATTACGAGTTATTTTGGAATCACTTTATATTGTTTGGTTATAATTAAAATAGACCCATTTGGGATAACCCGCTACATGTACATTTGCGAAGACTTAAGAAAGTTTTAAGAAAAAATATAAATCACAATCAAACAATTTATAAAAAAACATACAAAAAATATAAACGAACTCAATTTTAGAACGTTTTGTATCATATATGTAAATCGTTGTTCACGTGATTGAATATTTTGTTGTTTTAAATAACATACACTTTGATGTTCAACATTTCAAAATATTTTAAGATATTTATTTAACTAAAGACAAAATATAATTTACGAGATTAGAAATAAAAAAACCCAAGGCATATAAATTATTTGTATTTTTGGATATACTATAAATCCTTATAAGAATTAGTAAATCTTATTGCATATCTTAGTTAGGTCGTGAATGGAGCCAGCCAAGCATTGTCAATAATGAAAGTCATATTATGAATTATTATACAATTTTTATAAAAATTAAAAAGATTCTGTCATAGAAGAATAGCAAAATCAAAGATAAGATTGACTGATAAATATTTTGTTATATTTTAAGAATAATTTCAGGAATTTCTTAAGTCATAGTGTATAAACATACAATAAATATAGGAAGCATTTTGTCAGTAATATTAAATAATAAATAATAAAAATGAATACTTTAACATTTATTTTTCAAATAATTTTAATGCATCATATATTTCCTAACTAATTTTGATATTTTAAATAATATCAGCTTCAATGGTCTCACCTTTATTCCCTAGGACTGTTATATTTTACTATTGTGATTCACGAAAACTAGAGCTTGCAAAATACAACTGATTTTTTCATGCATGGAATGCAATGAAATTATGACGGTCAATCTGATAATCCTATTCTAATTTCTGTAAATACATTTAGCTTTCATTGAAAATATAAGGGGTCGCATATTGAAAGACAAAATTGACCAAATATGATGTCAAAACTTGATATTCGTATATATTCGTATATATTCGTAACTTTGAGTACTTGCTTGACGCTATATTATTTAGTTTACATTATTATATTATTTAGTAAAACAAACAATTAAAAAAATTTTAAATTAAATTTATAAACAATTTATAACTATATGTGGCAATTATAAATAAATTATAAGTAGAAATGAATCTTGTTTTATAGCTGCAACTACACTCATGAAATTTGCAGAATGGATATTGAGTTTGGATATTAAATCGACTTGTTTCTACAATAATAACATGTTGAAATTTATTCTGAGAGAGGGTTTATTGTTTTACTGCATTTGATAAAAATAGATGGTTGTTTTGTTGAACATGCTGAAGTGAAATTTTAACTTTGGAAAAGCAAATTTCTTACTACTTGAGTAGCTTTAATTCTAATTGATAAATGAAATATTTATTAACAGTATATTTTAATTACAATTATATAGACAAACATGTATATAAATAAGTCGGTTATAACAGAATAAACACCAATTTTATTTTTAGGAGATTATATTTAATTCTTTAGATTAAAAATAAATGTGAAAATCGATATTTATTTTCATTAATAACCAATCAAATCACTCAAATTTGACGATATTATAATTCATTTATTTTATATTATTATAATTAACAATAATTCAAATTATTCGATTTAAATTCCATCTACATCTAGCCTAATCAACAACTAAACTAAAAATATACATATACAAAAATAGCGTAATGATATTACAAAAAACGAAATTCTTTCAGGCATTATATTACGATTGAACAGTTAAAATTATTTTCATAAAATTCGTTAATAAATTTATTAAAAGCTGCCTCAACAGAAAATACATTTATACAAACAACTTTACAACTTTAATTCTCAATGATAGAATCTAGTTCATCGTTTTGTACGCTATGTATAAAATAATGGAAGTTATTATTTTTACAAATGAACGAAAAATTAACAAAACTTAAGTTAAGTTATTTACATAAAAATCAGAGTACCACAGGCTCAAATAATCTATTCGTTGAGAGATTCACTGGATATTGACGGTTTGTAATTGAGAGGGTAAGCATCCATAGTTGCTTCAATAAAATGGTCAAGATTACTTATGTAATATTGTTTCTCCAGTAAATACAACTTTAATGGGGATGGAATATTCAAATTAGCAATATGGTCTTTGCGAATCTGCAATGAAATATAAAATTTTAAATAATAAATAATAATAATAATAATAATAATAATAATTATAATAATAATAATAATAATAATAATAATAATAATAATAATAATAATAATAATAATAATAATAATAATAATAATAATAATAATAATAATAATAATAATAATAATAATAATAATAATAATAATAATAATATCAGTCTGAGCTATACAACACTATAAACAAAATGAATTTGTACAGAAATAATTTGAATTTATATATATTTTTAAAAGTGGTTATTTATAAGTAGAATATTCTAAAATACATATTAAAAATATTTTCATCCAATTTCAAGAATACAAATGTTAATTAAGTAAAAAACTACAAATAAAATTTCACATGAAATTATTAAATTTCTTCATTTCATTTCATTTTATGAATCTGTAAGATAAAAACAAAAGCATTGCAATAAAACAATTAGAAAATTATAATTTTGAAATTGGTATTTGTTTTTGATATGAATACATTTCTGTAGCGGCAAACAGGAATTATCAATAGGATCATTAAGAATTTAACAGTTACGTCTGAAATATATCAATCTTAGCGGAAAGTTTTAAATAAATATTAACGATATCAAATACATAAAATAATCATAATTTAATTACTGAACAAAATGTTGACATGTAATCAAAAATATTTTTATATTAAATTCTGTTTAGGATAACTCATGTACTATAGACTGACTTCATATTGTGCTATACAAATATTGAGACAAATTTATTTTTCATGTATATATATGTAATAAAACAAATTTAGAGAAATAAATCAAGTGAAAAAATGATAAATAAATTTCTATTACTCACTAAAAATATTACTTTCACTTTTGTTACTGCCACCTGATCCATCACAATTAAGAGAATGAACTGCAATGATTGTAAAGCCATGAAAAGCGTTTGCAATATGATATATTTTATTATCTCTTTGATTTATATTTTATACTTCATTATATTGACAAATAATTAATTTAAACAATTTATAAAATTAATAATAAAATATAAAACTATAACAATAATAATAATAACCTTTAACCTATATAAACCTTTTAAAAATATTTGTCCATCGCGGAATTATTTATTAAATACATAATTCAAATAAATAGGTCATTTTCATAGTGATTATTAATTGAAAGACCTTTACTTCAGCGCAAAATTAACTAATCTTTCTCTTTCTTATTTTTTCTCTAGCTCAATATTTTTTCTAGGTGTTCAGTTTGATATGATTACAAAAATATAGAAATTTAAAGTATTAACAAATAAAAGATTTTTTTTAATATTTTTAATTAATATTTATTTTATTTGAATAAAATTTATTAATAAAAAAACACTAAAAACACAAATTTAGCGTTAATAATATTATTAATAATAATATTATTATTATTATTAATAATAATAATAATAATAATAATAATAATAATAATAATAATAATAATAATAATAATAATAATAATAATAATTTAAGCCTTTTTCTACGAATAATATATTTAATGAAAAAATTTCGATTATAAGCTTGTCCTTGTCAATCAAGAGATTATATTATCTCATAGTCGAATATCTTTTCATTAAATACATTATTCGCAGCAAAAGGCTTAAATTATCATTATTGTTTTAAATAATAAATGCTGCTACCAATAAATCATCACTTTAATAATAATCATAATAATAATAATAATAATAATAATAATAATAATAATAATAATAATAATAATAATAATAATAATAATAATAATAATAATAATAATAATAATAATAATAATAATAATAATAATAATAATAATAATAATAATAAACATACATTACTAAGAATGACAAATCTTGACAAATGCTTCAACGAATGAACAATTTGATTTCTGGTCAATGGATACAACAGTGAAACTTCCATTGGTGGCTGACCAGGAACATTTGTTAATAAGAAATAATGAAATTTTCCACTTTGAGAATGCGCTACGGCTTTGTCAATAAATTCTGAAATAGTTGTAGCACTGTGTGATTCTGGCTGAGACCAGAAACTGAATGTACCTAAATATAATTTAAGAAAATTTAATAATCATTCATATAAATTATTATTTCATAAATTACACTAACATTAAAATTAGTATTTTATTCATTATTTGAATATTAAAATAATAACAATTATTATTATTAATATTAGTAATTATTAATTGAAAATATATGTAACATTTTTTATTGAGTAATAAATAGTAACAGATCACATAAATATATTTATTAAAACAATTTTAAGTTAAATTAATATATTTTATTACAATATAATTTTAAATACCCAAATCAATTTCTCGTAAATAAATAAATATTAAATTAATAAATTTAAATAAAGTAAATTTAAAATTATTTAATTTGATTGAAATATTTTTAAAAATTAAACTTAAAACTACATTGCTGTAAAATAAATTATTATAATAATTTATTTTTATTTTTCAAAATTCATTTACCAATAAACATTACAAAATTTAATGTTAGAATTGTAATATATTTTGTAATAGAAATTTATACAATTTCCACCATTTGATTTCAAGTCAGGGATTATTAACGGCGTCAACATAAATTCTCAATGAATTTATTTTATTGTTTCAACTTTTTATAAAATAAAACATTAAGCCTTCTTTAAAATGTTGGCTGAACGAAATTCCGCCAGGTGTTCCGAACGAATCCAATTCCACTAAATTCAATGAATCGACTATGAAGGCGCAGATGTTAAAAATGTTTTTTAATAATTTATTTCACTAACTTATAACAGATAATAAGTCAAATTAATTAAATGATTAATTGAAACTATTAATAAATTTAAACAAATAATTTATTAATTATTATAATAAAAAAATAATAATTACTACGAATTTATTTAATATGACTATTTCCACTAATGCAACAGGTTCGTACTGTAAAAACAATGAAATAAAATGCACATTTAATAATTATATAATACAACTCTAATACAATTTTCAGAAAATGAAATAATTATCGGTTTGAATTTTTTGATATTATTTATCTGATTTTATTAATAAGTGATAATTTTAATATTCCTAATTTTTCTAATACAAATAAAATAAAATTTGATACGATATTTAATATACAAACTAGAAACATAATGAATTTTAAATATCAAATAATAAAAATTTTTAATTTTAAACAGTAATTAATATTTTCAAAATTAGTATATGATTGAGAATGAGTCTAAAATGTATGTTTTGATTTAGTAAATAATTAATTTATTTAGAAGGGTGATACATTCCAGGACAAATATTGTAAATTGAAACTATGTAAAGCGTAGAAAGCTTATGATTAAGGGGATGAGATCAAACAAATTGTCGTTGTCTTCATTTTTTAGATCAACTTGTTATTTCTATTTATTTTCGGCATTGTCCTTTTCAAGTATTGTTCGTGAAAATATTGCTAATTGTCATATCAACAAAAATAATTTGGAGGTCGTCAAGATAAACGTTCTTAAGATCCTGGAAAAATCACAGCCATTTATTTAAAGGATTATATTATAAAAAGATAAAATGTGTTTAGAAAATATAAATACATTTATGGAATTTAATTTATCAAAACTTGACTATGAATCAGTAATATATCGATGTTTTTGATATTCACCCTAAATAATGACAAGTCTCAATTATCAGTGTTACTCAACACAAAACGTCAAAATCAATCTTATTCTCAAAGAATAACGTAAAAAAGCGTGTAAAGAATGGCCAATAAGTACTACCTAGAGCTGATAAAATTAATAGGAGCTGTCTGTGTTCTTTTGGTATAGAGATTAAAATAACTTGACAAAGATGTTTTCTAAATTTTTAAAATTTTCTCCGACAAGCGGTTGAAAAACAGTCTAATAGACAACATTAGTAAAACTCTTGAGATTCAACTTGAGTATAAAGCGGAACGTTTTAATATTTTTTCACAAGCTATAAACGAGAGTACATACAGTATAATTTTTAATTTATATTCAAGAATGAACAAAATATTGTATAGTTGTTATAAGTTTGTTGAAATTATCTAGTTTGAAAATAAAAGCAAGAGGGATATACATTTTTTAACAAGCATGAATTTATTCTGATATTTTAGGATTTTCATGACAATGTTTTGAAAATTTATAAAATGTAAATGTTTCTCCTTAATTTTCAAGTTATGTAATTTTATGCATTGATGAAAATATTTACATTTCACTATACAACGAAAACCTTTGTCATGAGATTAAACTTTGGTCATTGAAGATTAACAAATAATAACAAATTCTAACAAATATAATTCTTAATTCAAAGAAAATATCATTTTGGAATGCACTGAAAATTTTCGATTTATTATTCGAGTTTTATCGGTGAATTCAAACAAAAGAAGAATAGCAAGCCCAGACTTTGCTTGAATATTTTCTAAGTCAACAGAATGATTTTGTAATTCTAGAATATTAATTTAGAGAGAAATTGTAAATTCCTCGCTGATTAATTCATTTAAATATGCTGATCATAAATTATATCTGTCTGTGGAGATGTGATAAATTTAGCTAGAAAACATCTGTTTATTGGTCGACTGTCAGACGTAATTCAAGGATTTATCCGAATAATCACGTTTTACGCATCTCCAGCAAACGCGTTTGATCATAATAAATTGCACAGTTTTAGATTCTGTTGAATTTTATTTATCATCCTCGCTGACTATTGTAGATTAATATTTTTACAATTTAATTATTATTAAATTATAATTATAAATCAATATATATTTCAATTTTTGTTTTATTTTTAATGAATTAATTGATCATAATTTTTAAAATTTTTAATCAAAATTTTAATAAATTTAATTGGTAAAAATAAATCACATGATCAATATATATGAACATTTTATCATGTCTATAATTTATAATAAAATATATTTTTCAAAATTTAAAAATTTATATTGTTCTTTTAAGTAAAGGAATAATTTAAATAATAAAAATTATAATAATAATAATAATAATAATAATAATAATAATAATAATAATAATAATAATAATAATAATAATAATATAAAATGATGATTGCTTGGTAGCAGCATTTATTATTTAAAACAATAAAATGATAATTTAAGCCTTTTGCTGCAAATAATGTATTTAATGAAAGAATTTTCGACTATACGATAGTCCTTGTCAATGATTGTCAAGATTGACAAGGACTATCGTATAGTCGAAAATTCTTTCATTAAATACATTATTTGCAGCAAAAGGCTTAAATTATCATTTTATTGTTTTAAATAATAATAATAATAATAATAATAATAATAATAATAATAATAATAATAATAATAATAATAATAATAATAATAATAATCATAATAATAATAATAATAATAATCATAATAATAATAATAATAATAATAATAATAATAATAATAATAATAATAATAATAATAATAATAATAATAATAATCATAATAATAATAATAATAATAATAATAATAATAATAATAATAATAATAATAATAATAATAATAATAATAATATATAATATAATAATTGATAGTTGAATAGTAATTGCATGTAATTTATTGAAAATTTAATTTTGAAATTTCGACTGAAAATTAAATTGTTTGTTATTTAATAACATATCCTTAATTTTATTAAATCAGTTCTTTGTAAAAATATAATTAAAATTTTACCAAAAAGAAATGATAATTTTCTTATATATTTATTTTTAAATTAATTTTGAATTTCTTGACTTTTGCTTTAATTCAGTTGCAATTTGTTTCGTAATCAAATAATATTATCATTTTATTTATTTTTGTTTCATTTATGGTTTGTCCAATCTGATTTATTACAAATAATTAAAAAATATATATTTAAGAATTAAAAAATAAAATTTTCTATTAGTAAAATATTTAATTTTCATATTTGTCATTAGCTGAAAATAAAACAAATTGTTATAATGTTGTAAAGGTTTCTAGTCTGTTCAACTTTTTTTGAAATTTTTATAATATAGTTTTTATTTTTAACCTTACCATGTTTTTATTAAACCGCCAGAAGTTCAAGGTAAAAAAGATGATTTTCATCTAGATCAAAATCACAATTGCAAAGAAATTGGCCGATCGTTGGCAAAATAATTAAAATTTCTAATTTTTTAAAATTAATTAATTAATCTTATCTAATTTAAATAAGATAGAATATTTTCTTTATGATAAAATTAAATAATCGAATTTAATCATGTAAGTAAATGTCGTTGTTATATTTTTCCTTTTCACTACAATGTCATTCGATTAAACAAATATCTATTTTTCAATCTTTTTAAATACCATTTTAATGACTGTAATGAAATTACGAGAATGACTGGGTTTTGCATTTTATCCCAAACAAAAGAATGTTCAATCATTATTAATCAGAGTTTCCTCCTGAAAATTCTTAAGTACTTGAAAAGAAAATTAAAATATTTTTCTTTTCAATAAAATTCCCATATGAATTTCTTTTCGAATTTTTCGATAATCTATCTTTCAAGGTAAAGAAAAAAGAAAATATCTACAATATTGTTTAATTATTGAACATAAAATAGGAATTTAATTATAAGGGACGCACTAAATATCATTTAATCATGGAAATATAAATAATTGAACACATACATACTTACTAAATATTCAGTTAAACAAAAGAGAATAAAATGAAACTTCTTATTTTAATTTTCATAATTAATCTATTAACAGTATAAACATTCACCTGTTTTATGTTCCGTGAATTTTATTTTACGTTCCCAATATCTAAGGCCGGTGGAATCATTAATGCAATTGTCAATGTTTAAAAGACTATGTTGACATTTTGGTGGCACCTAAATTTGATTTATATTGTAGGAAAATTCAGGATTTCACCTGGTTTTTATTGTTTTCAATCGCATGACAGAACTACTTATAATCTAGGCTAAATTCATAATTGAGAGTTTCAAGAGCACTTTATTTATTTTTTGTTTACTTTTTGAATATCTTATTTACTATATTGACTGAAAAAATTTGGAAAAAAACTACTGTGACGATCTCACGTGAAAAAAATTGTTTGTTTAAATGTTTAAAATATGTAAATGACAAGAATTTGAAATTAATATTTTATAAACTATCCGAGTCAATGGAATTTATCAAAGTAATAACTAAAAACGTGAGATGATATTATATAATGACAAAATATCAATATAGAATAGTTTACCAAGCTTGAAAGAACTTTAGAAACCCAAAATGTAAAAAATCATTCAGGCGTACTCAACATTAAAATAGTGAGTAAAACAATATTTTGGTAGTATTTACATTCAAAATAAGTTTTGAAATTTGAAATGATATAAACAAATTAAAAACAAAGAATGTTAAATAATTATAAAACACTAATTCCTTTTTTATAATTAGGCACATTATTTATAAAAAAAAAGAAATTTTATTATTTGGTTTCAATAATGAAAGAATTTAAAAGAAGAATAAATAACATTTATATTCAAAGTAAATTGAAAAATAATGTAGCAAATTTATTATTTTTTTATAAATTAATTTACTATCTAATATTCAATTAAAAAATAATTTTAAAAATTTTAATTTTTAAAATTTAGGTTTCCTTAATTTAAAATTACATATTTGCATATTGTAATAATAATCACTAACATTAAACATTTAAGTAAAAGGACAATCAACAAGTATTTTTAAAATAATATATAAATTCTTTATAAAAAAAGTAAATTCAAATGCAAATTAATTTTTATCCTTTGGATAAATTTCTTTGATCATTTGTGTTTTAAATTTGTCCATGATGTAACAGAACATTAATATCCTTACATTACAGTATTGTTCACTTTGTTCATTTCTCACTTCCTTTTCCTATTATTTACATTAATACCAATATGGGTTATGATTGGTTTTACTGAAGGTAAACTATCTTTTGTGAAAGTACTATTTAACTTAATAATTTCCAAACATTCTCCATAATGTGAAGGTCTGAAGATAACACAAGTCATTCATTGATATCGACATGATTTTTTAACAACCTATGTTTGTCAATAGCTGCTGTGTGGATTTTATAAATATTCTTTATAAGAATAGTAAAAAAATACATGTCCCTTTATTAAATGAGTTATTTTAATTTTGATAAGTCCATGTGACTAGATACTAAACTATGACACCAATTTTACTGCATTATCTTTGAAATTGTACATGTATTTTTAATTACATATTAACATACATATATCGGTTTGTAGAATAACAGCAGACGTGTCTAGATTTTCGTATACAAGACAAAAATAATTCAAGGGCTCCCATTTTAGCAAATTAAGTCTTAAATACCTGAGACTTCATCATATTATCACTCCGCTATGACAAATTCTATAACAAGTTTCTAGGTCGTTTAATGTTTAATCGCTTTAAATGAATGTCCAACTAAAACAAATCAAAACAATTGCAGTTCCAAACAAAACTTCGTTTTCAATTTACCCTTTCAGTACGGGACTATTTTATTTCTCAAATAAAATTTCTTCTACTAACATGATATTATTTTATTCAATTGAAAAAATAATATAAAAGAAATTAAAAAGACGTAAGTATAAATTGTTTCACCATATAATACCGTTGGGATAGTACATCCTAATTGTAAAGCAAATGTAAATGTTGGTTTTTTAATCTACTGTTAGGTCGTATTGTCCCAATGGGACTTAAAGGGTTAGATCATGGAGCAGCAATTCACCACCTGTTTAAATGTAATCATACCTAATTGCATTACCAATATTTTTGCTAGAAATTATACGTTGAGTGCGAATAGGTGGAGAAAGATTTCGGTTTAGTTTCAGGTGTTTGTAAAGTTAATTTATAAAAAAAAGAATTCGAACTGTGAAAATTAAAATTTAATGAAATTAAAAATATTACAATATCATCAAAGAAATTTACCGACTGGTGGTGCTTATTGATTTATCCCTGCTGTCCTTTCTATGAATGTCGTATATAATAGATTAAATTCAATTCATTGGGGAAAACAAATATTTTTCGAAATAATTATCTGAAAATCTGTACCCAGTTGAAATGAAACGAAACCATTTTGAAGCGATTCCAATCATTACGTTTCATTAGGTTTCATTCGTTTATATAATTTTTTTTGGAATTGAAAAAAGAAATTCTTATATCAAAGTATTTTTAGAAATTAAAATATTAAACTAGATTTATAAATTTGAAATATTTTTTAAGCAAATTTTCAAAATAAAAAACTTTTTGTTTAATTAATTTATAATGTTTAGAAATAAATTCCTTTTAATATTTTTCATTTTATTTTATTATGGATGGAAAAAAAATCAAAAATTTCTATAATGGAATTGCAAAGAAACAAAACTGATGTTAGAAAAGTTAATATAATTTCAAAAAATAATAGTTTTTAAATTGACTATTTAAACAACTCTATATCTTTTGACAAATCGAAGTATTTCCATTGACATTATAGAATTGATATACATATGGAAAAGATTTTATTACTGAAGTAAAATATAAATGTTAAACAATTAAATGATAATATAAACATTTTGCTGCGAAGTATATGTTTAATAAAATGAAAGAATTTCCATATATAATATATATAATTAATTTAATATAATTAATTTAATATTAAGCAACATTTCAGAAATAAAAATTACCTGCTCAAAAGAAAAAGGTTTATTCCTGTGTAACATAATATCAGCTCCGACATTGTTATATTAATCTTTATTGTTATATTTTTGGCCACTTTATTTGATTTACAATTGTTTTAATTTTCATACATTGTCACTAAGTTTCAGTAAGTTATAAGAAGGTTATAAAATAGGCTAAGTTAAAGGTTGAAATATTAATTAAATTGGGAAAATAAAATATAGAAACAACAGCATAAGATATGTTGATAGAAAATTAAATTATTTATAAACAAACATTAAATGATATTTTTGATGAAATTTTATTTTTGTTTAAATAACAGATATAAATGTGGTCATTTTAAGAAACCTACAAATACTGAAAATATTTATTCAACAATATTGAAAATATCAAATGAATTTCTCCATCCATCCTATCTTAATATTCAACGATATTTATTAGATACATTAAATATGCTAAAGATTCAATGGAAAAAATATATTAATTAAATATGTATTATGACATTTCAATATTGTATTTCGTTTTGTGGATGAATAGTTTTATCTTGGTCCGTAAATCTTCGGAGCATTACCATTGTGATTTATGAAATTTTTATTTTGAATTTATAACACAATTTGATGTTCTGTCTAAAAATTAGGTTTCAAATCTATTAGCCGTCCTTATTGCTATTATATTCATTTTAAAACAGTTAATGTCATCTTAAACCCTAGGTATTGTAGTATTTTAAACCTTAATCTAAATATCTACTTGAGATTCAATCTCAGTTATGAAATTTTTCGTATACTTATTTCATTAACTGTTTCACTCTCGTTTGATAAAACATTCTTGCCAATGCTAAATAAAAACAATTTATCCAAAACACAAAGTTTCACCAAATAGAATTGCAAAATATTTCAAAACTTTATTTTAATCATTTTATGTAATATTAATTTTATTTTATAATCAAACAATTTATTTCTATTTTGGTGTCAGTAATTATTTCATTATTATATTCATTTATGTTTGTTATAAATGAATATTAGCATTGTAAAAATATTATTTGCTCAAAAATAGTTGTCATTGCTGATTATCAATCATTTTAATACTATTGAAAATTAAAATATGGATAACAAAAACACTTTATTTCATCGAAATAGGAGAGAGGAAATTTCATTTGTATAATAAATATAGTTTGATATAATATTATAAATGTTTATTTTTGATATGCTGTAATAAATGTATAAAATCCCATCAAAATAGTTTGACATGAACGTTTATACTTAAAAATATTTATACAAATTTATACTTATTTAGTGGAAATTTTCAATTAATATAAACTTTGAAAATGACTTACCTATTTACTTGATTTATATTTTGAAAATTATTCCATCTCTGATGAAAAAATTCAATCAAAGTTTTATCTGACAAAGAAAAATCAGAAAAATGAAAGATAAAGATATAGAGGATAATGACGATAAAGAGGATAAAGAGGACTTATTTTAGATCAAATAGTTTACAGTTAATACAAACTACAGAAATTGTTGATCTGTTTGATTATTATTATTATTATTATTATTATTTATTATTATTATTATTATTATTATTATTATTATTATTATTATTATTATTATTATTATTATTATTAATTTATAATTATTATTTCTTTTAATTATTGTTTATATTTGTTTTGCATCGGATGCAAAATATGAAATAAATAAACTTTTAGGAACATGAATTTTGATTTTTTTTTAATTATTATTATAGTCACATGGGAATAAAATATTATTACTATCACTAACATTAATTGCCAATATTTTCGTGGTTTCAGTAAAAAAATTAAAGCGTTTCATCTCTTAAAATAAACAAATTTCGAGATTAAATTATATATTACTCAAAGAATGCAGAATTTATGCTATTGAAATAAATGTTCAATGCGCACAGATTATTCATTAACAATTGTCTACCACAATTTTATGAGTTTATTTTATCGCTATTTCATATTATATTCGCAATTTCAATGTCTCTTATTATATTTACAATAAAATATGTGTTTATAAAATGTTTCAAGAAAATGGACTTTATTAAATAATTTTATATTTAAAAAAAAAAATAATAATAATACTAATACAGGGTTATTCATTTTTATATTTACATTTATTCATTTTTATATCGACATTTATTAATTTTTATATTAAATAATATTTTTAGATCTCTATATTTACCTATGTCTCGCAAAGAGAGAAAAAACATTACAAGAGAAATTTACAATATTGTGTTAAAAATGGCCGAAGACGAAAATTGTACAATAAAAAAAATTTCTGAAACAATGCAGTTACACAGACACACCGTAATGAAAATATTAAAAAGCAAGGAAAAAACGGAATAAATTTTGAAGAGGCTGGAGAAAAATGGATTCGTAATTCTATAAATACTGATATTGAGCAGGTTATATTTAATAAAATATCATGTAACAATGCAATTAACCAACGAGAATTAATACAAGCGTTCAATGAAAATTGTAACATTCAAATTTCTCAGTCTACAGTGTCTAGAAAATTTAAAAACAATCATTGACAAGAAAAAGGCTTTCCTTAATTCCGATTGAGCGTAACTCTTTAGGTAATATTAATGCAAGACCATGCAAACGAAGTTTCCAGAATTTCTGATGGGAATATAGTTTTCCTTGATGAAACTGGATTTAGTTTACATACTCAAAGAAGGTATGTATATTCACCAGTAAATCAAAAAGATTATATCAGCATACCTGCAAATAAGGGAATAAACAATAGTCTAATTTGTGAAATTGGAATTGATGGTTTAATAATAAGTTGGGGGCGTATTTCACTCGTAATCCAAACAAAGTTTTAATAATGGAAAACGCAAGATTTCATAAAACCTCAGAAATCTTAACCATTTTTCAGCAAAACGAAATCGAATACAAATATTTAGTGCCATATTCACTTGAACTAAACCCGGTAGAAGAGATTTTAGATGGTAAAAGCAAAGTTTAGAAGCTTAATATTGCTAAATCCTGATGAGAGTGTTAGCCAGTTGATTTATGATGTTATGCAAGGAGAAAATGGGGTTTCTTTGGAATGTGTAGGATTTTTTTGGTAACATGAAAAGATGGTTGGAGCTAGCTAGGCAAAACAGCCATTTATTTAATATATTTGCTGTTTTGAATGTAAAGATTTTGAGTTTGCTGATTTAAATCAAGTGTTTTTTATCGTGTTAAACTCTATTTAAATGTTTGAAACTTGTGGACGTTTTAGAATTAAAAGTATTATAAAATTTTCTTTTGTTGTTAATAAATTTATTTATGCTGATATGAAAAATTAATATATTTCGATGAATATAAAAATTAAAATAAAATATAAAAATGAATAACCCTGTAATAATAATAATAATAATGATAATAATAATATAATAATAATAATAATAATAATAATAATAAATAATAATAATAATAATAATAATAATAATAATAATAATAATAATAATAATAATAATAATAATATAATAATAATAATAATAATAATAATAATAATAATAATAATATAATAAATAATAATAATAATAATAATAATAATAATAATCAATAATAATAATAATAATAATAATAATAATAATAATAATAATAATAATAATAATAATAATAATAATATATTAATAATAGTAAAAGAATTATATATTTAAATTATTTTGAAATAAATTCAATGTTTGATAATTATTATCATTTAAAATGAAAGAAAATCCAAGGAAATTGTTAAAGTGTCAACTCAAAATGAAATGTGTCAGTTTAATAAATAAAATAATAAAAATTCATTTATGTTATTCATTTTAATCATATATTAATAAAAATCACTTTGCCTTACATGACAGAATTAAATGAAAATTATTTCATTTTCAGAAAATAAATATATGCAAAAATCTGTTATCTGTTAGACTCTCTTTTTCGTGAGATAATTCAACAGATCAGAATCCCAGTTATTGATTGGGACACAGTGCTTCTGCGCGAAATAATAACACCACATTTTTCCCCACAAAACTATTTAAAGAGACAGACAATGTAATTGCATACTTCATTAACATCAGACGAGAAAATAATAATGACCTACACAGCTACGATTCTGTTTTTACTGTCTCAACTGAGAAAAGGAAGCAGCATAGCTTATTGTCCTAGCGATATTTTCAACAGCATAATAACAGTAAGACGCCCGACTCTACAAACCCATAAGCAGGATTGCTGTGTTTAGCATCTAATAATTTATATTAACATCATTGACTACTCATTTTCTTGATTTTCACTTCTATCTAGACTAATACCCAGACTAATTAAAACACTTAGCAGGAAAGGCATTGCTTTACACTAACGATTAATTAGCTTATTACACTTTTAATTATGCAACGCTTGTTCTGATTCATCAAGTAGAATTTGGGGTTCGTTTGCCTAGAAACAGAAAATATAGGATTTTTTTGTAAGAAACTGTCACGGCTTTTCGGTGCAGTTGGGTTTTCATATATGCACCTTTTTTCATCGGAATTATTATGATCAGAATATTTTTTTTTCAATATCTATAATGACTTTCTGCAGGAAAAAAATTGCAATTTCGTAAATAAATTACTAATGTATATATCCATTGAACAAGTTTCATCAAAACGGAATACAACATATCTCCCACCCAGCAGGCCGGACGACGTCGAAACGTATTTTCAGTGGTTTGATAAACAAACTCAATTAACAATCCATTAATAATTAATGGGGAAATTTATCTAATTTACGTAATTAACGAGCAGTTAATTAGATTAAATTAAGATATATTAATGTCACATTACAGTAAATATCTTTCATGAATTTTACCATTTATTAATGAAATTATTTATTTTTAAGGAGTTTATAAAAATTTACTAAACTATCAATCTGAAGTAAGAATAAATCTTTAATGAACTCATTTAAACAAAGTATTTTTCGCTTTATTTCACTTAGTTGTGAACAGAGGATTTCAGGTAACAGTTTATATATAAACCATTACTTCTAGACCTACCAAATGTAAATTAGTAAGGTAAAATCGGATGTAAATTGGCATTGAAACTTCGAGCTTAGAAAATGTGTTTTTTTATTTAAACGCTTAACACTATTTATACCAATCTGCTTTTCATTACATTTTAATCAAGTCATTTTTAATAAAATAATTTTATAGAAATTTAAGATCCTGAATATCAAAAAAAAACATTAATATCTTTATTGATTCATAGTCAATTTTTTGATAAATATAATGTCTATATATATATATATATATATACTAATTGTTAAATACCAAATATATAAATATAGTTAGAATTTTATTTTAAATAAATAATAAACAGAAAGACGCCTTTTTGACATTATTTGGAGTCACTCAATATTGCTGTTTTGATTATATTATCAATTTCTCATTTAGTAAATGATGTTTCTGGTATTTGGAATTGTTAATTGTAATATTCGCAATAGTATTTTGTTCCTTTATAAGTATTTTGAGCAAATATATTTAATTTTAGAAGAAAAATAACAACTTTGAATATTGAAATGATTTCTTCAGAAACGGACGCCCATAATTGTTATAAATGGTTTGCAGTCTTTTTTTGTGTTTCATTTGATGGCGTTATAGACATTTATGAGTTTATTTCGATTGATAAACTGAAATTATTTATCAAATAGTGTATTTATATATTATAAATATTTTACATTTAAAAAATTAAAATTTAAAAAAATCAACACGGTTAATATTAGATCTTAAATATTAGGCGCTGAATTTAGCGATTATTAAACAATTTATTTAGGAAAACTAGAAAATGATAAAACAAAAAAAAACAACATTTGTTAATGGTCAACTTTGAACCGGATCAAATATTGCTCCATATTAGGCTCTAACATACGATTAACTTACTTCCTTTCTAAATTCATAAGTTTATTATATAATTCTATTGAAATATAGTTTGAATTACTTATTTTTAAATATTTTAATATTTTGTAATTTAAAAATTGTTATTTAATCAGTGTTGTCCAAACTGTGTGCCATGGCTGGTGCTCAGGTGTGCCGTGAAATTTTAAAAAAAGTCAAAAAAACCCTGTTTTTCCAAACAACTTAATAAAAGGAAATTGAATTGTGGATATTTTAACAATTATTTCAAATTTAAATGTTAATCAGTCAATTAAATCAAAGAAGCGGGAACGTATGGTTAACATTGAACAAGAATTAAGAGTTTGTTTGTCAAAATTTCACCACGATTGGAACTTATTTGTTCGGAACATCAAGCACATAAATCTCATTAACTATGTTTCATGAATTTTTCATTCACTAATTTTTCTAAATTTAAAATTTTTTACATTAAATTTATTTCAAGTAAATAAGTTTTTCATTTCTTATTAAAAGTGTAATAAAAAATTGCAAATAAAGCAAAAAAAAATTTAGGTGTGCCGCAAAAATTTTTAATTCAGCCAAGTGTGCCGTGGCTCAAAAAAGTTTCGTCTACACTGTAATAAATGATAATAAGCAATAATAGTAGTAAAGTAAATGACATTATGCAAATATGCAATATCAAATATACATTATACAAGTTCATTATACTTTTAAGGTTCTTGGAACGTTTAAGATAATGAAAAGATTTGGAATATCATTAAAATAGATTCAGTTCAAGTATAAACCTTCCCTTAAAATTCTCCATGATAGAAAGATCTGAATATTTAGTTGGAACAGTAAAATATCACACATTTTCTTATTTAAAACTTATCCTTTGCTAATTCGTATATATTTGTTTATTTAGTGTCAACCGAATGAATACTGCTTAAAGTCATTACTCTTTGTCATTTAAAATCTGGCAATATTTATTCGTATTATTTAGTTTGTTTAAAGGATTTTTAATATTATAGGAAGTACAAAAACGGCTAAAACGCACATGAGTTCTTCCTTTAAATAGACGAGTATATATATATTTTGAAATTGCTGCATTTGACACCCGCCAATTTATAAAATTAAGGTTATTCGTCGAGCGGTATTTGGTACCTTTTAATTCTAAGAACAATCTTGGAACCATTATCAAATCAAATAAAATAAACATCATTATATACATTTGCTATATAATATATAATATAAAATCTTTTATTGAAATATTAAAAAAGAATTAAAAAATCAACATGAAACCTGAAGAATTTTATCTTACAATTAATGACCCGAGGTTGCTTGTTGCGTTTCTACGCTAAACGGTTGTTGGATAAAACTGAAAACTGCAACAAATTCCATAAACCAATGGGGGAAAAATAAAGAAACGGAAGGACGGTGACTTCAAATTTTTATTTCGGTGCTCAAAATGTAAAAATGAAACTTCAGTTATTTTTTTTTAAAATTTTTTCAAAATTATTTATTTTAAAAATTGTGGGTTGTCAAACGCCCATAGAGGGTGTCAATCGCAGCAGTGCCCTATTTTTTGAAAATTCATAATCATTATTTATTATATTCCGAATGATCAGAATGATCGTACCAATTTAATTTACAAATTGCACAGCAAAATTAAAACAAATTTTGATAGTTAAAACAAACAAAATATTTCAAATCAATATTTTATCAATTTTTTTAAAATGAAATATATTTAATATCAAATTCAAATTATTTGCTTTTTACTAAATATCATAAATATCTCATAAAAGAATTTCAATACAATTTCTAAATAAATAATTTCAATCTTGTCAAATTTTCTAATTTGAATTTTGATGGAAAAAAAATTTCATCCTATCAAGATTGTAGGATAATATATTTTGTGTTTATTGTAAATATTTGACGTCCGTTATATGATAGATAAGAATCTGATAACTTATGACTAGAATTTATCATCAAATTGATGAATGGGCTTTTAATTTTCATGTCACGCTTTACATAGTAAAATAAGTGAATGAGTTCAATAAATTATCTTTGAAATTCCATAAAAAATATTTGTTTTTTAACTAGTTTTGAAATTAAAATCATTCTGAATTCTTTTTAAAATTATTTGCTGCCATTTCAATGTTAATGATATATTTTTTAATTTTTGTAATTTCAAATATTATATGTAAAAATATGTCTGTTGCAATGACATTACAATTATTAGTTTCCGAAGTCATAAATATTATTTAAAATCAAGATTTTATTTTAATATACAAATTTATATGTTCATTAATCTTCAGTATTCACAAATATTTAATAATATTTAAAAATTGCAAACATTCATAAAAACTCAGTAAAATTTTACTTTTATCTCTCAATTTTTGTAAGATTTGTTATTTTTCAATTTAATTTTCATTTAATTTTAATTAAATTCTAAATTTTTACATTACACTTTGTTTAAATTTTTATGTTTTTAATATATTTAATTCAAATTTAAATTTAAATTATATTTAAAATTAATTCAAATCACATTTAAATATTGAAAGATTGGTTTTAGTCATTGTCTTACATTTCTACTTGCAGAGTAAGACTATCTAACTCAAGATACTTAAGCATTTTTATTATTCGCCGTTCTGTATTGTCTTCGGAAATATCCATGGACTCCTCTCCACTCGTATAGCTCTCAATTTTAAAATATTTATTATTATGCTGTATTACTATGTTGTAATAGTATAATCTCTGAAATTGGTTTATGAACATTTTATTGTTTATACTATTTTTGCAAAGAAGGATATTTATATACTTTGTCATAAATAACGGAAGTAGATATCATTTAAAATGAACTTACCTTGTAGCAAATCATTGTAAGGACGACCAAATATGTGCTTCTATTTGTTTTGATATATTTATGAGTAAATTAGAAAAATGTCAAGCAATTTGCAAACATTTATATCTTTTAATATAAATCTGTAAATGATATTTTATGTTGTATTTACTTATTTATATATTTAGATTTTATTCTTTCTTGAATCATAAAACTTTCCACCTTATTTGTCATTATGTTCTACTGTTTGTAATCATTTGTAATTTTAATCGACACAAGAACATGTTTTATTTGAAAATGAAACGAAAATCAGAAAAGAATTAATTAAATTTAATTAAATGAAACATTATGAAATAAATGTACCTTGGGAATATTCGATCCGAGTATGATAAGTTGTTTCTCGGACTCGGAATGTAAGACTTAAAAAATAAGTATCATGTCCACTATCCCTGACAAGAAATGTCCCATTTGCTTTATTCTCCATCAAACGTTCAGCTTCAGTGAAACTTAGAGGACCCCAGTACCATCCAACCTGAAGCAATTAAAAACGAAATTAGTATGTAAAATAGATATGAGTATACAAGTAAAGCCAATAGTCAGAAAAATGAATATAACTAACAATCGGAAGTGAACGTTAATTTTGTATTTCTTTGATATCCAAAATAATTTTTCTTGTAATAGATAAGTATTAGTAAAAGAATGAAGATCAGTAAATGGAATTCATTAATAAAAATATTACAAATTTGAATTTACAAAATTATTATTTGTTAACATAAATAAATAAAATATTTTGTTTTCCATTGCAAATTATAGTTCAAACAATATATTTAGATTATTATTATTGTTGTTATTATTATTATTATTATTATTATTATTATTATTATTATTATTATTATTATTATTATTATTATTATTATTATTATTATTATTATTATTATTATTATTATTATTATTATTATTATTATTATTATTATTATTATTATTATTATTATTATTATTATTATTATTATTATTATTATTATTATTATTATTATTATTATTATTATTACTATTATTATTATTATTATTATTATTATTATTATTATTATTATTATTATTATTATTATTATTATTATTATTATTATTATTATTATTATTATTATTATTATTATTATTATTATTATTATTATTATTATTATTATTATTATTATTATTATTATTATTATTATTATATTTTAAATAATACTAAAAACAAATTTCTAAATTATAAATTTTTTTTCTGTAGATTAAAATTTGCGCGCATACACCATCAGTTAACGCTTTATAATAATATTAAGAGACGTAATTGATATTGAATCTGCAGTTTCTCATGAATAAATTGATAGCGAAAACCAGAAAAAAAGCAATTTAGATCAAAAGAAAACAAAAAAAAACCAGACGATAAACTGAAACATCTAAAGATATAAATTTTAAAAATAACTATCTTCAAAAATTTTGTTTAAATCTAAAGGATATTTTATGTTTTATTTACAATTTAGATTTTTTAATAGCTATTTCAAATTTTTTTCGATAATTCAAAATTAAAAATTGAACAAATAAACTAATAATATAAATAATTCTAAAGAAAATTATTATCACGAATTGGTTAATTATTTTATTATTATTATTTTTTAAACAAAATTGTTAATTTTTTTATTATTATTAATTTTAAGTAGATTAAAATTAGTCTTTCTGTCTATAAAATATAAATCAGTGTAAAAGATCAACGTCATATCAATAATGAAACTTGACAAGGGACTTGTTATCTTTATTTATTAATTGCAGCTAACATATTATATTTTTATAAATTTTATTGTTAATAAAAATGTCAATAATTATCAGCTTTAAAGAAACAATTTTAAATATAAATTTTTAATTATATATACAATAATTATTTGTATATTGAATAAAAAAATAATATTTCAAATCTAAAATGATCAGAAAATTTTCCGAGTGTAAATAAACAAATTTAATTAAAATACCGTCTAATAACTGTACATAAAAACGACGACGAAAAACTGAGCTAAAATTTTCTAAAGTTTTGTGTGCAACTAGTCAAGGAAGTCTATTTCCCAATGAATAGTATCGACTGGATCAGTAATTACTACTAGGAATTTCAGGTCAGAATCAAATGAGTCATTATATTTCTGAATTTATATTAGCCCCCCATCAACCCATGTCAGTAGTAAACAAGACTTAATTATAGCCATTTCACATAATCATTGAACATTAGATCGGAAATTATCTAGTTTGAAATAATAAAAAAAAACCACCCAGACGCGATAAATTTGATTAATTTCGATTATTTAGTAGACAATGAAATACTGTAAATTAAATATAACAAAAAAATCTCCTAAAAAAGATATACAACATCACTCAATATACAAATGTCCTATGATGTCATATAATAGCAACAGAATTGTGATTCTTTTGTCAATAGTAAAAATAGAATTTGTTAAATTAATAAGCATCATTACTTCTCTCAAAGATAACATATTTTCTTGAAAAGCTTTCCGTGCCGGTTCCGGATTGTTGTTTCGTTTATCTTTGAGATTGAAATGCTGTTGATGAATATTAAAGGAAGACAAATTACTAATAGCGACAGTCGGAGCAGTCCTTTTTGTTAACGGTGAAAATGGATTGTAAATAAACGAACCTGCTTCAGGTGAATCAACGGAATCATTTCGATAAAATGTCTCTTGATCAATGTCATTGTACTCTTTGGGAGTACTGAGGCTTTTTTGTTTCAGTATTCGCTTTGTCTCGCTTTGATGATTCTTTTGTCGACGATCATATTTGCTCTTATATGTCTCCGGTGTTTTTGAGATAAATCGAGGCTTATGAGTGGAATTTATCGGTGTAGCAGCTAAATGGAAATTTAATAAAATGCTGATTTAAATTTATTTAATTACTATTGGAATTATTTTAAATTTAAAACTTTAAACAAAATATCCGATGTAAAATTTATTGATTTTTTATTTAAAGTAATATTTATTGCGATTTCTAATGGTAAATCAAAAACTATTTTATTCTATTTAATCACTTACTGCCATCGAATACCATTGCAAACTTTAATTGTGTTGCATAAGATTGATAATGGTTTCTCATACGTCTATTTTGTAAAATTTTAAATGTATTTATATACATTTGATAAGATATGTAAATAAAGGATTGCGATGTTAAATGCGACCTGTTGACGGAATTATCAGATTCTGAAGTTTGGACGTGGCCGAGTTCCTTATATGTCCTTGATGTGAGTCAAATAAGCTCTAAATTAATCGAAATTAGTCGAAATTAGTCACTTTAAAACTTGATTTTATTCAGTTAGTCATCCATATCCGTATCAATACCAACTCTTAATCTAATAATACTCCCTTTGCTAGATCTTTCAATTAGAATCACTATAAATAATGATAAATATATATTAGAATACAATGTCATCTTCTAACAGTCATAATGGAAAAATAAGAAATTATTATTAACGAAAATTGTCAGAGGTTTTGACTTTTTTCTTAATTTTCTAAAGAATAAAGAATATATGTGACTATACAAGAACTTTAACATCTCCAAATTTAAAGTGGTTAAAGTTAATTTAATTAACAATAAAAAAGAAAATATAAAATTATGATTTTCTTGGAAGTAGCATAAATTAAATATTAAACAAGTAAATGATAAGATAAGCTTTTTGCTGCGAGATATGTATTAAATGAAAATATTTTCGATTGTAAGATAATCCTTTTCAAAAGGTAAATATCACAATGATTATAGAAACCTATGATCCTAAACATTTCACTCAATATTACAATATTACCCAAATATAAAAGTTTGAAATATAGAAAGCTGAAACCAAATATACAGTTCAGTAAAACAATTGGGAATACTCGAAAACATTCTAAATTGATTGCATTAGGAATAATTTAATATTATCAACATACCACAGTAAAATAATATTTATTTTTTCTTTCAACTAAAATTCCATAATCAAAGATTATTAACGTATTATAAAACATTATTTAATAAAATTACAAAATCTAATAAAATATTCTCATATACGTGTTCATTTTTAAAAAGAATTGAAAATTTCTTAGGAAAAAAATGATATTAAAGTGGTCTCAAAAGGCGTCTCAAGAATACGCTTCATTGAGTATCCAATTATCGATTCCAACTTATTTTCTAAAAGACTCCTAAGCAACTTTCACTTCAATTTAAAATTTTTCACTGTAAAAAGTTCAATAAATTTTCTTGAATTTTTTTTTGACTTTTTCATTTAAATAATTTAAATGTATAAAAAACTGAGTAATTTTATTATAATAAATTTAATTTAGATTAAAACAAAAATAATATTATCATAAAAAATATTTTAATGTTTATGCTGTTGGCCTTCACTGATTGCTTTTATCCAGTGATTAGTGAAAAAGAAAATTAATTGAAAATATCCTAAAACCATTAAAATAAAGTAAACAATTAATTGATTTTAATTATATTAATAATATCGTTTTCTCAATATTGTCCCGAAGTAATGCTCCAATTAAATTCGAATTATTTGTCTCATATTTCGTATATGTTTATTTTAAAAACAATATACAAATTTATTGATTTAAATAATAATTTTGAGAATTGAATTCATCAGCTTTTCAACTGTTCATGTCTCATTTAGGCATCATTTTTAAAAGATCATTTTTTGTATAATGTTGCGTATGTGTGTCATGTCGAAAAAGAAATTGACATTTTCTAATTACAACTTTCTGAATTTTTAGAGTATACTAAATAACTCTCCTATTCGCACGAAATTAATTTAGGACACAGAAACGTGCTTTCAAAAAAAATAATCTGTAAACATTATAATAATTCTTTGTAAATTTTTTAAATAAGCATTTTAATATTTTTATTAGAAATGCTTTTTTTATTTGCTTTCTATTTAATAAATTAAAATGTATTACTGTATTTTCACTTTTTAATTTTGATTTAAATTTTTAACTTTATTTCAACGATAGAGTTTATTTTTATATAAATAATAAGAATAGCGTTTAAATTGATGTTCTAAATACATTCTTTATTATTTATCATTTTTATATATGTATGTTAAATTAAAAGCCCTTTAATATTATATTCAAAAACTTTTAATATAATGTCATGACTCTTAGCCATAGAACTTATGGTATTAATTGGATCAATTTAAAATCAAAATTTTGAATACAATATTTTATTATTTAATCCAATAGTAATTAAACAAATCAAATAAATAATTGGTGCATAAATAAGGATTTCAACATACAGACAACATATAATAATAATTTAATTTATATTTTAGAACAGCTCACATCCCCCATTGTTTAAAAGCTTTCTTCTTACTTCAATTTTCCATTTTTATTTCATAACTCGGTTCGTGCAGCTTCTTAATAATATCCCCTGGCCCCATATATCTATTTTGATTTTTGATATCCATTTTAACCAACACATAATCTCCAATTTGAAATTCGCGATTTGTTATTTGACTAATTCTTTTATCAATCGGTGTTTCTGAAAACCATTCACTATAAATCCTTTTTACAAACACCATTTCAGCTGGAATTTTCTTAATAGTTTTTTTGAAACGTTGAATTCATCATAGATTGCATCTCAGGAAGAACTTCAACCCATGATTTATGCCTTTTATCCTGAAGTCTTATCCGTATTGCATCTCATAGTTGGGAATTGTCTCTCAATTTGTCCATTCGCTGAATTATGATATGGACTTGAATATTTTATTTTAATATTCTGGTCTTCTGCAACATTCTTTACTATTTTTGATTCAAATGACTTGCCTTTGTCACAATTAAATCCATCCAAATTTTCTCGAATAAATTAGAATCACTTGCACATATTATTTTCCCTTTAATTCTTGTTGTATCAGCCTTTCTTTTTTGACCATTTTCACAAGCTTGTACAGTATAAATAACAGATTGCTTTAAATCTTTCATGTTAAAATAGTTTGATATATACATTTTGACTTTCTTAACACCGGCATGACAAAGTTTTTTATGATACTCTGTGACGAATTTAGATCTGTTATCCTCTGGAATCCAAAATTTGTTTTAGTTGTCATCATGACGCCATTTGTGAATTTAAAGAATGTTTTATTCGGGTAATTATTGATACTTTCTTTCAACTTTTCAATTTCGCCAGAATTTTTTGCCATTTATTTTTAATATTTTCTGTCATTAATGTTAACACTCTCGTTTTTTAACTTACCCATCTTATGGTTTTCATGAATCGTTTGGCACTGTATACACTTTTCATATTCTTTTTTAAATGTCGGCGTTACTATGATTTTCACCTTTTCTGTAAAGTATTTTTATGTATGAACCGCTAAAATGATTTATCCATGTTTGAAATTGAGGAGTAATAGCTTTCTTAGTTTTCATCATAAATGAAATAAGCTTAGTGATCTGTTCTTAGTATAAAACCTTTATCATACAAATAATTCTTAATGATTCGTAAAATAAAATATAGATAACAATTCCTTTTGCATAATACAATACCTTAATTCATGTTTATTCATGGCCTGAGATCTATACGCAATAACTCTTTCTTTATTTCCTTCCGCTTGAGATAATACAGCACCGATGTGATCAAAGCTAGCATCTGTATCCAATATGAATGGCTTAGTAAAATCTGGAAACTTTAAAACGGGTGTAGGCATCAATTTTAGCTTTAAATTTTGAAAAGAATTTTCACAGTCATCTGTCCACATTAGTTTATTTTGTTTACTCCCACATAGCGCTACTAATACTTTTGAGTCTTTTGTATAATTTTCTATAATTCTGCGATAATAATTAGCTAGGCCAAAGAATCCTCTGAAACTTTTTACATATTTAGGTTTATCAAAATTTTTAATAGTTTCTATTTTGTAATTCGTTTTCTCCAATGACATGGTCCAAAACCTTTACTTCATTCTTTTTAAATTGACATTTGGATGGGCTTATTTTTAGGTTTGCTAATTTCATACTTTTTCAATAGTATTATCATTTTCATCTAATGTTTTGGAAAAGATAATGATATCATCAAGATAGGAATTGCTACTTTCCAGTTCAATGTTTCAAATTAAAATCTTTGTATATATAATACCGTATTACCTATGTAGTAAATTATTTTTGGACTTTATATTAAAAATATTTTACATTTGATTTAATTATTATGGAATAATAGAATTTGAATGTTAAAGAAATTAATAAATATAATTAATAAATTTACAAAAAACTGATCAGAAATAAAAATTTTCAAATGTTGGTGAAATTGTTATTTATATTTTTGTTGTTATTATTATTATTATTATTATTATTATTATTATTATTATTATTATTATTATTATTATTATTATTATTATTATTATTATTATTATTATTATTATTATTATTATTATTATTATTATTATTATTATTATTATTATTATTGTTTGTTTGTTTGTTTGTTTTTATGTTTTACAGATTAGTGTTTAGATTAAACTAATACAACATATAATTTTGAGAATACTTTTAAATAATTATTTAAATTACTAGAATTTAAATTAAAATAATGTTTAAAAATATAAATTTATTTTCTGTGAAAATGAATTGTTTCAAAAAGAATTTCAGAAAGAAATTATTTTTATTTCTAGAAAAATGTTGTCCAAACTCCTTTGATAAAAATATTTCACTCGTTTATCAAAACAAACAATATGCAAAGGATTTTTTCTTCATTTCCTTTCATTAATTGAAAGTGTAAATTGAACTGCAAATATTGACAAATCGCATGAGTTTCACTTTATTAAAATGAAGAAAATCAAAATTTCGATATATTTAAGATAAATCAAAAAATTTCCATCATCTCATTAAATATTTTGGAAAGCTGTTTGTGTCAAATGAAGATATTTTGAGGAACTATTTTTTACTTACAATTACTATTTTTTATTAATATTTATGTAGTTAGCAAAAATTTATTTCTATTAGTTTCTTCATAATTGTAACTGCAAAAATGTAACTCGTGATAAACTGACGCCAGATATTCATAAATTTGACCAGAAAATGTGAATGACGCAATTATAATAAATTATCAGCATATTTTCCTATTTAAATAGAATATTCAATGAGTATATATTTTATTTAATTCATAAATATTAATGATATAGTTAAACTTTTGTTTTATACTTTCATACATTATTAAATGAATTTTAAAATCATTTTAAAGCCAGCACAAAGTTAAATTAGTTTTCGGAATTTTTATTTCTTTACCTTTCCTAATACAAGAAGATATTTTTTTCAAGTTTGTGAGAATAAAATTAATTAAATGAGAATGTGGATAAATGTTATTGACTTGTAATTATGGATATAAAAATGTTGAAAAAAAATGACATTTTATCTTTAAATTTGCATTTAAGATACATATCATCAAAAACCTCAATTAACTTTTTTATAAGATGATTCAATAAGAATATATAAACATAAACAGATATATAAACATACAAATATAAAAGTGTTTTTATTGCTTGTTATTGTTGCGCGTGGTATTTTCTTTGCTTATAACAAGGTATTGTTTAAGTTTACGACAGACTTATAGTAATTTGTGATTGGTCACTCATTGTGGGCAAGTATTTTTTTGCCAGTGTTCCGCGTAAAAAAATCATGTGAATGGTGTTCCGCGCATTTATATTAATTGAGAACCACTGATATAATTAATACAAAATGAAATATACTTCAACAATTGTAAACTAAATTAACATAGTTCTAATTCATTTTTATCTCAATTTCCAATACCATAATGTAATTTATTTGTCAGAGTCATTACATAGAACTTATTTTAAGCATTTCCCGATCTATTATGATAATGTATTTTTAAAAATAAGACATTTCAAAGAAAAGCAATACAAAATACGCCAACAGTATGGGAGATAACCGAATAACATAGAAAAGATAAAATATACCGTGAAGTAATGTAAGTTCTTTTGAATGAAACCAATATGTTGGGTAAATTTTTTTCGAAAGTTTTCTATTTAAAATATCTGATTATATAATTGTATTGTAAGAAGAGAAAAATGATCCAGTTGAAATCCCAGAAAGTCATCAATTAAAATTTATGTCATTAAAATTAGAGAATTGAGCATCTTCTGAACAAAAAAAACTTGTTAAATTAACAGTGAATCAATGTATCGCATGTGCATAAATGGAAGACAAAAGAAATTTTGTTATGTACAGATTGTTATGTATGTCGTTGTTATGAAGAAAATGTCGAGAGACTAATGAATGATAGGTTTTAGCAAAGTAGTAAGTCTAACACCTACGTCAAGTCAAGATAATATAAATATTATGAAGACGATAAGGATTAACTGTATTCATTATTACTGTAAGTCTATAAGTATATTACAAAAGATAATATTTAAAGAAGAAACTATAACAACTGAAATAAGACAAAATTTTGGTATTTGATTAGTGAACTTCATCAAAAGTCAAAGATTGAATAAAAAATAAATTTTAATGTGAATTACACAATTCAAATCAATGTATTATTTAGTTACACAAGTCTTACTATTTAAATAGATATTAAGTGCTCAATATTAGTTTTAGTGTTGTAACTTACATATAATAATGAAGTATAATTATCATAATGTATTAATCTTAAATGTCTTTATCCTCACGTTATTTTTTATTTATCCAAATAATAATAAATTATAAGACATGTAATCTATATTGTCACTTGTAATAAATACATTTTTTCATGTTACTGTTAATTAATTTTATTACTTGTCCATATCTTGAAAGAAATAATGTCTAATCATTGTAAGGAAAGCAAAGTTAATTCTGATTAATAAAATAACAATGAGCCTTCCTGCTGCTGGATAAAAATGACAGGGTTAAACAGGGTTTTCAAAATTATTATATAAAAATAGAGATGTCTCGATAATTTAATTACAAATAATTCAAGTTAAATAAATAAAACAATGATACTTTTTCAGAAATTTTATTTTATTAAACTAAGCATTAATCAAAATTATTATTATTATTATAAAAGAAAAACACCAGTTTATGAATAAATAAAAATCAAGAATTAACCCAGTCACCCTTGTTTGCATATCCCAGTTCAATTACTTCATTAGAAGAAAGAAAAATATTTTTTCAAATTAGAAAATTGTTCAAAATTATTGAAATCTTCAGAGCAAATTCTTTTGATGCGAATTTGGTCTGTGATTTATAATTTCAATAATATAACAGATTTGTCTTTTATCACTAACTTGTTTTATTTTTAAAATGACTTCTACAAAAATAAATTATCTAATATCAAGTTTTAGAAAATTAATAGAAAATTAATATGAATTTTTAACAATGTTCTTCTTTTTATTGAATAATTCTATAAATATATCAGTAAACGTTTACATTTCTAAAATTTTATTCTAATTACAAAATTAAAATACAAATGCCACTTAAATTTAAAAGCTACATTATATATAAAATTAACATTGTTTCTCCTGAATAAAACGTTGTGGGATAAATATTAGAAAATTAATGTAGCAAAAATATTTACAATGAAAGAAATTATAAAGAAATCTATGATATTTTTCATTTCCAATTTAATAAACCTTTACAGCACATTTTTGTTTAGAAAGTTTCCTTATTACTTATATTGTTTTGTTATTTATATTACTTACAATTTATTTTCAGTACCAAATAAGCTCTAAAATTGAATAATCTACAATAATGATTAAATTTATATATTTTTTATATGAATAACGAATCCAGTAAAAACTTTAAATATTTAGCTTGTGTTATTCATTTGAAAATAATCATAAATGAAACATTCTAGATAGGTAAATCCTAAAATAATTTGTTTCAAGAGCTTTTTCATAAATTTAAATTAATTTCACTAAGTAAGTATATATATATATATATATATATATATATATATATATATATATATATATATTTTATTTATTATTTCATTATTTAACTTTAATGAATAATTTTCATAACAATAAAATCAAAAGAAAATACAGTTAAATATATTATATAAATATTACAAATATATTTTTAGTCAATTTTAATCTATTAAAAGTTAGAAAAACATGTATAACTTATTAATTATTTAACAAATTAAAATTTTGAAATTAATTTATCATTTTTCTATTTAAATAATTAATCTACAAATATTTCATGACAAATATTTTATATTAATTAACTCAGCATATAATTACATACTTCCCAATTTCATTACTGCATAGATTTTCGAAAAATATAAAATATAAAGAATAATAATTAACAATAATTATGATAATAATAAAGTAATAATAATAACTGTGATAATAATAATAATAATAATAATAATAATAATAATAATAATAATAATAATAATAATAATAATAATAATAATAATAATAATAATAATAATAATAATAATAATAATAATAATAATAATAATAATATTAATAATAATAATAATAATAATATTAATAATAATAATAATATTAATAATAGAAACTGTAAAATATATCATACAAACATATTCATATGCAATATGAACAGAATTAATCAAAATATTAATTTCATCATATGGAAATTTCATTTACTGCGTGTTTCGAAGTAGTGGCACCGGAAACAGGAAACGATAAAATTGAAAAATCTTTTGAAAGCCAAATTGTCAAACCTGAACATGTATCAATGATTTCATTTTAGAAGTTTCTCGTCGATGACAAAAATATTTTTGCAATTGATTTTATAATGTGTCTCGTATCGACAGTAGTATGCTTTGGAAATTGAAAGATTTTCTCTGAAAATTCTCAAAAGCATGCAAACACATCAATTTAAGGAAGAAATTTCATATTATCTTTTAATTCGAGTTTACTTTTGATTAATAATAATGATAATAATAATAATAATAATAATAATAATAATAATAATAATAATAATAATAATAATAATAATAATAATAATAATAAAAAGAAGAAGAAGAAGAAGAAGAAGAAAAAGAAGAAAGCAGTTAGGAAATTTAAACTATAGGATAGTGTCAACTTCATAGAAAGTTCGCAATATGTTCATTAATAAGTCAAAAACTCCGGTCGAATTGTGTTCCAATCTCGTTTATCAGTTTACATGTAATGGGTGTAATGCCACATACATTGGAGAGACTTCCTGTCATCTCTGTATTCGAGCTCGAGAACATTGTAAACCGAAGGCTTTGACCCATATTTGTGATTACAATAAGGGCTGTAAGATAAAAATAGGTATGTCTGATTTTAAAATTTTATTAAAATATTTTAATAATTATTGGGAACGTGTGATTTGTAAGGCGTTGTTGATAAGGTCATTGAATCCAAAAATTAATGTGCAGAATGCAGTGAATACTTGTATTTTAAATGTTTTTAAATACTTTTTTTTCTTCTATATTGTATGTAATGATTGTTGTGTTAAATTAAATAATTAATAAAAATTTTTAAATTATTAAATTAAGTTTTGATTGTTTAAAATTTTTAAAAATAATATATTAATTTAATTATAAATTTTAAAAATAATTAAATATTTTTATTAAATAAAAAATGTTTTTATAAAATTAATAGATTTGTTTAAAATCCATAATTTACATAGTTATTATATATACATCTTTAAATGAGATCACAAAACACTTACATTTGTACATTATTATTTATACCTTTTAATTTATATTTTGTTGACATATTTTGTATTTTACTTGAAAGGATAATACGACATAATGATAATTAATTATGATTTAAAATTAATATTTATTTTATTGTTTGTATTAATAATAATATAAACACTTCTGTCAAGTGAGAAATAAATATGTGAAAAATAAATTATTGATAAATACATAAAAAAATTATATAATGTATTTTTAAGGTAAATTGGAATTAATAAATTCCGCTATATTTCAGAAAGGATATTTTAAAAAATCTTTAATAAAAAAAGTTAATAATGTTCATTTTGTCGAAAAATGGCCAATTTGATACTAAAATACTTTAAATAGACTTATTTTCTTAAATAAATTGTTAATTGACAATTCTATTAATGATAAAAATGTATTTTATTAATTTGGACGTTTATTTGCATTCTATTTTTATTTTATCGACTTTAATAAAAATTAAAAAAACACAAAGATATATATAATAGAGAGATTTATATGATAATTAAGAAAAACCAAGAATATAATCTCAAACATAACATTGAATACTGATGAAAATGTTATGAGAATCATTAGAAATAAAATATAACTGTGATAAAATTCATAATAACCACTGGGAAACTGAGATTTTATAAGAATTCTAATTTCGTGTTAGAGTAAGGATCTTTTAATTATTATTTCCGATAAATGAAACAAGAGAATATTAGCAAAATTTACTTTTAAATAGATATTAAAAGAGGTAACAGTTTTTTTAGTGAAAATGTAAAAAAGTAAAACATTAAATAAACTTTTAAAAATTTACATTATCTTGCGTAATCTTTGAGACTATTGATCATTACTTTTATTATTAAAACAAATTTTCGACTTTGCCTCTTTTTCTGAAAATGCTTCTAAAAATTTGACACTTTATGTTAAATGTAAAATCAAAATAATAATCCATATTTTAGAAAGATGTAGATTCAGGATGTTGAATAAATATCTCAATAAGGTCAAAGAATTAGAATTTAAAATAATAACAATTATAATTAAAATAATAATTACAATAATAATAATAATAATAATAATAATAATAATAATAATAATAATAATAATAATAATAATAATAATAATAATAATAATAATAATAATAATAATAATAATAATAATAATAATAATAATAATAATAATAATAATAATAATAATAATAATAATAATAATAATAATAATAATAATAATAATAATAATAATAATAATAATAATAATAATAATAATAATAATAATAATAATAATAATAATAATAATAATAATAATAATAATAATAATAATAATAATAATAATAATAATAATAATAATAATAATAATAATAATAATAATAATAATAATAATAATAATAATAATAATAATAATAATAATAATAATAATAATAAATCAACGAAAGAAGGTAAAGTTTTAAACATCAACAGGAAAAACCTGTGCAAGGATCATGAATATTCGAAATGCATTTATCGACGGTCTCTTTTGTTATGTGCTCAAGAAAAGATTTTGAATATACATTTGTTGCTTCTTAAGAATTGATATTCTAAATCTTTTCTTGGGCAGCATGAAAAAATAGACTGCTGATATTTGGATGTTGAATACTCGTGATCCTTGCACAGATCTATCTGAAAGTAATGATCCTGTTGATGTTGAAGTTAAGACGTCAAAGTTCGAAAGTTAAAAAAATTGATCTAAACACACTGATCAAAAACAGGTTTTAGTATTACCTTATTCTGAGGGCTTCAGAGAATGCAAGCATAAGATCCTTAAACATGTAGATAAGACTATATTTAGGACTATTTCAACATCTTGCAAGGTTGGTATTTTTTTTCTCCAAGTTATATGGAATATTGTCTTCCGAATATATTAGGGATTATTTACTATATAATATAATTATTATTTTTATTACTATTTTACTATATATTTTTTCGTCTTAAATTAATAGGTGATTTTAATCTTTTATTTTCATTAACCATGAGAACATATAAATCTCTTTAAAAACTCTACAATTTTCATACTGCAGAATATTTTTCATTAATTTATGTTATTCATCCGAAATTCTTTTTCGTTTGCAAAATTAATTCCAGTATTTACTTACCTGGAAAATATTTTACTGATTTTAAGATGTTGGAATTCACGAATGGCTGTAGGCAACAAAAATATTAGAATCAAATTACGGATGAAATAAGATAATCCACGTATTTGACATTGGTTTTCCTATTAATTTATTGGAATTTTTTTATTTTCCTCTATTTTTGCGAATTCTGTTGCTATTAAAAATATTAAAACTCGTTAAAAATAATTGTTCTTAAAAGCAAAAATTTAAAAATTTAAATAATTTTCAAAAGATTATTAAACTGGTAACGAAAATAATATTAAATTATGTATATAATAGGATGATTGTAAATTCTTAGTTGTGAAATTTAGCAGTTTAATTTATGTGGAAACTAACAAATGAATAGAAGTGTCCAGTTATAAAATCAACACTAATAATATATTACATTTGTCATTGTTAAATCAAAATATTATTTCCTCTCAACTTTAACAATCAAAAAAAATTTAATTAAAGTATTCCCATTATAAAATGCGTTAAATAATGCTTAAACCTGCTATTTATCAGTTTATTTCTATTATTTCTATTATTGTCGAAACATCAGCTTTATTTAACTATTCTTAAAAGTTATAAAGAGTTATAAATAAAATTAATAATAATCATGAGTATATATATTACGATTACTCAGATTATTATAAGTATTTTTATGTTATTAACTGAAAACCGGACAATTAAAACAAAAGAAATTTTTTAATAAAACAAGAAAATTAACAATCACTTGTTTTGATAATGATACTTTGAAATTTTAATATTGACAGAGTTTATAATGAGTTGTGCAGTTTTAATAGAATTTTGTTCGAAAGAAAGGAAAATAAGCATGCAATGAGTCGAAATTCTTGTTAAACTGAATAAATATTTAAAACAATAACAATGATAATATTTTAAGCAATTATACGATGATTTAGGTCTTTTGCTGCAAATAATATATTTAATACAAATGAAAATGTTTCGACTATAAGATAGTCTTTGTCAATTATCAACAATGATAATACTACAATTAATAATAATAATAATAATAATAATAATAATAATAATAATAATAATAATAATAATAATAATAATAATAATAATAATAATAATAATAATAATAATAATAATAATAATAATAATAATAATAATAATAATAATAATAATAATAATAATAATAATAATAATAATAATAATAATAATAATAATAATAATAATATCAAATTCAAATAAAAAACTATTTATGTCATAATCTGCAGCATTTTTCTCATAAAATGAAAGATTTTGACCTAAAATAAGTCCTAATCATTCTAATACAAAATTTAATAAGTCTGTTTTTTATATTGTGAATTATGGTTTACATAATTATTTATTTAAATTATATTTTAATAAGTAATTCCGCAATCGAAAAATGTTTGTTGAAAATTACTTCAATCAGTCAGAGTCAGACTTGACGTCGAGTAACCAAAATCCAACAACCTCAAAAAGCAAATAAAATTTTGAAAATAATATAGATTTATTCAGATCTTTTGGAAATTAAATGTTAATTAAGATTTAATTTTAAAATATATTTTGTCTGAGATTCAATCAGAGAAGAAGCTGAGAAAGAAAAAGAGTTGCTTAATTTTGTATTGAAGTGACGAATTCTAGGTCAAAATATTTCATTTTCTGAAAAAATACTTCCGATTACACAGTTATTTATTTGAACTATATTTTCATAAATAATTCCGCTATTGCAAATAATAATTTTTTAAAAATTAATAATAATAAAATCATTAATAATAATAATAATAATAATAATAATAATAATAATATTAATAATTCGAATAATAATAATAAACATAATAAAATAAAATTATATAACAATGGATTTTCACTAAAGAAAACTGAAATCTTAAATCTTGATATTCATTAATTAATAAAAATTAATTCTAATAATATTAATACCAATAATAATAAAATCATGTTGCAATATATAAGCAAAATAAATTGAAAATTTGAAAAATAAATATTTTAGATATTTTCTCAAAATTCTGCAGTTTTTATTTGAGATATAGGCGGTGATACAATTGAAACACGACAGGAAATTGAATTCCACACGTTAGCGGTGACTGAAAGCCAGATATCTTATCTGAAATATTACTAAGGGAATACTAGCTGATTATTTGGAATGAAATGCTACTGGCATTCATCATCAAATGATTGATAAGTAAAAGTAATTATAACATAAGAAATTTCCAATTAAGTGTTTCATAAATGAAAAATATACATCAAGAAAATTTCAAACGAAAACTTGATAATTATTCCGTTTCTGATAGTTTAATGAATTATTCAATAAAAATGGGAAATAATTTCATTTACTGTTATGGTTTCCCTTTCTCGCAGACTCTGGCGGCGTCTATTAATGACGCGTTGAGATCAGAGCAAAAATTCATCACTGATCAAGTTGATTTAGGAGTTTCAATGATAGGAATAATGGGATTCATAAATTCCGAATGATGGAAATAATTACATTTCGGCAATTGACTCAGGGAAAGATTGATGCTGAATCATATCACTGAAATCAGGCTAGGGGTTGAAAATGTAATACTTAGACCACTTCTTGCATTGGTGAGTCTTCCAACAAATTTATTTTCCATTGAATTTATGAGATGATAAATGTATAAATGCAAATTTTAGAGAAATATTTTGAATATATCAAATGTCAGTAGGACATTTTGATTTATCTGTTGTGCCTAATAAAAATAACAAAATAATTATTACTATTTGTTAGTTTTTTCTCTGTTGAAAGAATAATTATCATTTGATTTTACGCTACCTACCATTTTAAAATAAGATTTTTTATCAAAGTTCTTAATTTGTGATATTTTGACTGATTCGATTTAATGGAGTCATTGTTAACAAAACTGCATTTTAAGTATCACTGTAAGAAATTCAAAAAAAGTCAAACTGGACTGTCATTTTTGGACAGAGGGAGTATATACTATGAGTTTATCCGACAGGATGTTTTGTTCCCCTATGTGTACTAGTCGTAAAGATACTGGTGTGTCTGCTTCCGTATTTATTTGAATTCTTGCAGGCATTAGAATTATAAAAAAAAATATTATTAAAAAATTATAATTATTTTGGTATTTTTATTAGGCACCACAGTCATTTTGATTTATCAACCATGATGTTAAATATTCAAATAAATAACAAACTAACATTTTTGTACTTCTAATATTAATTTACTTTAGAAATAGAATATGTATTCATATTATCAAATTTTTAAAAATAAATTTTTCCCATTTTGATTTTAAATAAATATTACCGGATAACATTTTTCTGTAAAAAAAGTATTTATCTATTTGATGCCAATTTTTTATTTACAAGAAATAATATATAGTAAATATTTCAATTTTTTACGTAAATAAATTTAATTATAGAAAATAATTTGATGCGGAAGAAATCAAAAGAAGACATTGATAAAATGTGCAGTATTTTTACCTGCTATATCGTTAACTGCAAGGTTATACAAGATGCATCACTTATAATATTCATGTTATTTTTATAAAATGAAAAGACATGCTAATCGCCTTGACATGTTCCAAATGATGATAAAACCCGTGTTTATGAAGAATAGACAAAACCATTTTAATGGCCTGATTTACCAAAAGTGTAATTATATATTTTACGATAAAATAAAATAAAATTCCATAAAAATTTATGTTAATTAGTTATAGTAAAGAAATTAGTTTAATAAATGCTTGATAGGAGAACATGTAAGAATTAGGACAGAATTAGGACTTTGTAAATTTGTAAGTCTAGAAATTATAACAAAATTATTATTATTATTATTATTATTATTATTATTATTATTATTATTATTATTATTATTATTATTATTAATATTGTTATTATTAATATTTAAAAGATTTTTAAATAATAATATTCTTTTCCAAAATATACTCACATTTATTGTCAGTAAGAATTTTTATTTATCTGGTTACCTTTGATATGGTTTTTTTTAATAATTTCATTTATTTTCATTTTGTTTTAATAAAATAATTTTTGTTTAAATTTTTTATTTTTATTACGTCTAATATGTATTATATGTATATCAGTTTCACAAAGGAAACAGTTTAACAGATACTCATAGGAATTTGTATATAATCTATGATTTAAAGGCAGTAAATACTTGTCTAATTTAAGAGGTTCTAACATTTCAAAAGAGAATATAAATTTTATAGATGATATTGATTTTGGTGGGTGTCCAAATATTGACAACGGCATATCACTTGTACAAACATTTTTCGTAGAGAAATATTGTAACTAATAGAACCAGATAAAAAGACAAATAAGAAATAAACATACGAAATTCTGCAATGCTAAACAACACAGGACACTTAGGACACAATGGAATAGTCTATTGAGTTCTTCCTCAAAAACATCTTAATTCAACAATTCATTTTATTCTTTAATAAAATTTCTTTCAAAAAATCATCAAAAAGTAATTTTGTGCATACAACATGTTTTTACATGAACCTTATATCTGCGGTTGAAATCTAGGAAATACCTAAAAGTTGTCTGAATTTTGTATACAATAAGAATATATTGGTAATAAAATAAATATTTTAAACTAAAATGAATATTTCTTGTTTATAAATGATAACAACGAACAATATTTTCTAGTTAAATAATTTCAGATTTCAGAAAAATATTTAAAAATTAAAATTAGAAATCCAAATTAGGAAGCTCAAAAATGGAAAATTCTTTTCTCAAATATTGGAAAATTTATTATTGGCAATTTCACTACTTTCCAAATACTAGTTTAGGAAATCATTAAATTTCCATTAGAAATTCCACTAATATTTTCAGTAAAAATCATTTAGGTGCTGTGGAAAATTTTAATTCGAAATGTGAAATCGAATAAATTTAATTTTCATTAATATCAGTTATTGCTGTCAAGTTGATTGATTTGCTGTCGTAATTGTTTTATTTGTTTCAATTAACGAGTGAAAGTTTATGATTACTAGAAACATTTTATTTTATTTTCTATTATTTCAGTCCAAAATCTTTTAATCTGGACAGATAAATTTTGACAGCCAGTCATTCAGAATTTCTGAGAAAACATTTAAAAGCATCAAACTTTTAATGATTACAGAATGTAATTTCTTTTTAGAAGTAATTAATTATGCGTTTCAGTTATAATTTTTGTTTTATTATTAATAATAATAATAATAATAATAATAATAATAATAATAATAATAATAATAATAATAATAATAATAATAATAATAAATTGACAAGGACTATCTTATAGTCGAAAATCTTTTCATTAAATACATTATTTGCAGCAAAAGGCTTAAATTATCATTTTATTGTTTTAAATAATAATAATAATAGTAATAATAATAATAATAATAATAATAATAATAATAATAATAATAATAATAATAATAATAATAATAATAATAATAATAATAATAATAATAATAATAATAATAATAGTCTTATAATTAAAAAAACTACGAAAAAATTGCTAAAGGGTAATTTAGTTATAAAGAATAGTAAACGAATAAAGAATATATATTATAATTTATATTTATAGTAAAATACTTTTGAAAAGGCTCTCTTGTGTACTCTCAATTTATAAAGATTTATAGTACTACAAAAATTGATTATAAATGCTGAAAGATTCAAATTATATAAAACTAGTTTCAAATGAATTTCAAAGAATACAAAAAAATTCAGAAGGCGTATTCTTGCTAAATCCGGTACAAATAATCTAGTTTAGAAAAAACAATTAATTTTTCAATCATAAAAATAATTTGCATAATAAAAGTTATTATTTTAAATGTTAAAAGTAACAATAAACATAAATTCATTATGAATATTTTACGTATCTTGTAATTGGATGAACTTTGTAGAGTAAAATCACATATTACAACCCCACCTTCGACAAGATAAATTGTAAGATATCCAATTTAATATAATAAATTGTACAAAATAATAAGATGATTTAAATTTTCATTGATTATATACAACAATAAATTTAGAGTTAATAACTTAGCCATATATTTAAGATTTATTATTAAAATTTATTTTGATTTTTAAATCATTTATTACTCGCGGCCTATATTTAGTCCACCCTGAAAAATATTACTTTTAGAGAAAATGGATCAGTTCTGCGTAGGATTCATATTTAGAATGACTGCGGTGCTTCAGCGCTGTTGGCTTTAGTGAAGTTGTGTTTTTTGTTGCACGTGTTAATAAATTTCACATATTTTTAGTGTTTAGCATACCTTAACTTCTCAACCTTCGGCATTAATGAGTTTCTTCGTAACAAAACATCGCAAAAGATATACATTAAATGAAGTAACAATTACAAATCTTTGTAAACTTTATTCAAAGAAAATATTTCATTTTAAAATGATCATTTACAGTCTAATCTGAATTTTAGCTAATGATTCAATCTTTCCTACTGAATGTTTTTCTTATTTTGCTTTTTTGATCTCAAAATACAAAAAACCAAAGGACAAAATTATTCATTTGAAAACATTGCATAATCAATTCGGATTATCTAGAAAGGGGTTATTTTATAATTAAAAGTTCTCTGAATAAAATTTGCAGCAATGGCTTACAATTCTTCCTCAATTTCTGTATATTATTTGCATTTTCTGTAATAAATAAAGTAACACATTTAATCAATTAACTTTAACTTTTTGAAAAGTTTTAAGAATTTATATTTAAAAATGCAGTCAGTAATAAACCCTTCTAAAATGTGTAGAAAATGTATGCCAAACAATATTATGAGCTATATAAATTTTGAATAAAATTTCATAAAATCAAAGAAAACAGAACTTAATTTGAAAATTGATCTAATAAAAATATTAATAAAATGAATGATATCAAAAAAGAAATGATATGAAAATTAAAAAAGTAATCGGAAAAAGTGAATAATTATGAAACAAGTTACATAAATAAAATAAATTGTTTTTATGATATTTTAATAGTCTAAAAGTCACCGGTATGATTTTTGAAGACGGAAAATTGGGAAATTTGTTTTGTGAAAAATATATTAACTGGTGATAAAAGTGCAGCGACTGGATGATTATAAAGTGTAAACTAAAAATTCAGCACGTGAAGTGACAACAAAATGACTAATTTAATATCAGTAATTTCGTCACGGTGTCGATTTCCAGACGCATTGGAACAAAATATAAATAGTAGCACTTTTATATAAGAAAAATAATTATTTATTAGGAAATATGATTGAGAAATAATTTATTGCTAATGTTGTAATGTTGTAATGTTGTAAGATGATTTTAAGAATTATAAAAATCGCTTTTTTGTTTTTTGTATGTGTGCAAGTATTAATTTCACTTTACTTTAAATTGACATTTTTTATTTAGAATATTTACCTTGCAACATTAATTTCTGTAAAATGACTATTATTAAAATAAAATTGTTTCAATTGTTACCGAATTTAAAGTTCGAAGCCCTTATTCCAATTTAAACGATGATTAACAGATGAATAGATTAATAGATGAAATATTATTTTTCTATTTATAAATTAATTGATAATTAAACATACATGGTAACGATTTAATTATAAGAAAGCGCTACTTGATGACAGGAAAGCAGTCGAAAAATAACGTAAAACGAATGATTGTGTGGCGCTCTCTTATAACATAAATTAATTAATTATAAATTATTTACTTTAGTTTTTATTGATAATATATTTGTTATTTGGGAAATTATTACAGTTTTCCATATGTGTTCGTTTTAAATATTCAATAAAATCTTAATGAAATATAAATTTAAATTTATTATAACAAATATGCGTCACATTTTACAAATATTAAAATCAGCTTGAGAAGAGATGATTATTTTGCATTTAAAATTGCACTAAAGAAAAAGGCCTTTTTTCTAATTTCCTTTAAAATAAATTAAAATATTCCTTGTATTTTCAGTAAACATCAGAATATGTTAATTTAATTCAAGTTTTAGAATTATTGATTATTAATCAAAGGATTTTAATTAAAATTACATTTAAGTGCTTAATTGAAAGTGCAGTTTCCATTTTCTAAGAGAAGACAAAAATATTATAAATTTTAAATGAGGAATAGCAAAATAACTTTTTGAATTAAAAGTACACAAAAAATAATTTAAATTTATTTTGATAGATTTGCAAAAATTTAAATATTCTAAAAGAAATTTGAGTTGAATGAGTAAAAGCAACTTTCCGTGAAAGAATTCAGGAATTAATTAAACTGAAAAAAGAAATTTAATTACACTTATTGCTCTTTATTTAGCTCTATATCTCTTTATACTTATCATTGTAATCCGTACTGCAAATATTAAAGTTTTTCCTTTCTGGATTAAAACTTGTTTGAGTCTAGACTAAAAATTAATACTTTGATGAATTTATGATTCATTCTTTTAAAATTTCGTTAAATCTAATTGTAATATTAATAGAAATAATAATAATAATAATAATAATAATAATAATAATAATAATAATAATAATAATAATAATAATAATAATAATAATAATAATAATAATAATAATAATAATAATAATAATAATAATAATAATAATAATAATAATAATAATAATATAATTTTCAAGGTTTCTACAAAATATAAACAAAATGTGAACTTATGTTTGTGACAGTAATGTTAGAAACTCCATTAATGGCGATAAGGGTAGCTAATACTTCACTGTATCTAGTTAATTATATTTACACTACACAGTCTGAAACCCGTGTAAACATTTCTGATTCAGAAAATTTACGGCAAAAAAATAGTAAACAAATAACGGCAGAATTCTTTTATTTTTTTGATAGATTTTGATGCAATATTTAACTTTTATTAAACTTAAATACGAATTCTATAAAGAGTTGTATATAACATATGAAATTGATAATTATTCCTCAAACTTCATGACTAAATATTTCTCAAATGAACATTGCTCCGATAAACAAAACTATATAATATATAGTTAAATATTTATAACATATCTGTGTTTTGCAAAGAAACGTTCACAATATATCCACACCTATCTCGATTCTTCATCTAACATCTTAACTTTTGAAACATTCTGATCAAATGCTTCTCACTGTGATTGTGAGTTTGGTTCTTCTAAAAAAGGTGTTTTGTTTCTACGACATCCATTTATAAACTTAGGATAAGATGAAAAAAATATTCATTGATAAAGACATTGAAAATTTCGCATTTCATTCAATGAACACGTTTTAAACGAAAACTCAAAACTGCAATAATGTCAAATTTATGTTATATGAGTTTGAAATCAATCCAAATTTTAAGGTCTGTATTAAAGTATATAAACTTTCGAAACATTTTCTATTAATCCCTATGTGAATATTCTCTTCATTCTCTTCACGTTTAGAAAATTAGAATTCATTGACTGACACCTGATAAATACATTTGATTTTTTATAAAATTCCTAAAACTCTCAACACGTCATGGGTAGCACAGTTGCATTTACCATGCTAAGGTTATACCAAAGGTTTTGACTGATCTAGAACAGAGATACTCAATCTCTTAAGATCATTGGAACCTTAATAATCTATAAACTTACTCTTTATTTAAAAGAAAAGACTTTATGTTTTCTAATGAAGTTAGTTTAGACATTCATTTTCAATCGAAATTCACATCGAGTCTACTTTGACTTATTTAGAATAAAATTATGGGTTTCATCAAAGTCAAATTATCAAAAAATTTTAGACATTTTTGAATGTAATCTTTCGTGGATAGAATGTTTCAGAAACATTTCAGAAGTTTTATGGAACCTAGGTTGAAGAATCCTGAACTAGTGCTAACTAACAATTACCGTCATTTAATGATAAAAAAATATTTATAAAGATTTTACTGATAAATTAATACTTGTTTTTACAAAGTCCAACATGTTACAAATGTAAAGAAATATCGTTAAACCAAGTTGTGTATATAAAACATTCAGACCTGTTGCTAGGTATAGGAAATTAAAAAGACATTTTATTGAAATTCTCCCACCAACATTTTTATATTAGAAACAATTGAGGACAAAGTGCAATTAAATATCTTTTGGCCTCTTTTAAGATTTGAAGAAATTGATAAGAAGTCGACTAGAATTAAAACAAAATTATATGTTGGTAAAGCACTTATTTATGCTTGTTTATCCATTGTCAATAAAGGCTACATTAACAGTAATTACGTTATCATCCATAAATCATAAATATGACTCAGTAAACCCATATCAGTTTTTGTACTTGTTTTATAAATTTTTAATGTTTAATTTTTAATTTTTTTATTAAAACTAATTACATTGCTGATATTTAAACTATTGAAGCCAATATGAAAGAATGTTAAAAGTAAATAATTGTTTAAATCAATAAAATATAAAAAGAAAAGTCAAATTCTCTGAATTCTTAGATATGAATAGGAAAGAATTTATTTAATGTAATATAGCTTACTAAAAGAAGAATGTCATGAGAGTCACTTGCGAATTGCCTGCTTATAACAGATTCAATTTATAAATGATTTATCGTTCGTATTCGGTTTTTATTTTTTCATTTGTCATGAATTTTTATTATAAGAAAATGATCAAATGTTTATTTATTTGTTATTTATATTGTCTATCAAGAGTTCACATCAAATACAAATCCAATTGAAATGAATTTTAAAGATATGATCAAAAACGAAAAAATTAATTAATTATTGTTTTAACTTTATTTCAGATTTGCTAAATTTCTAAATTTAAATTTAGATTATTTTAGTAATGTATTGAAACCTTACTGTAATATACATATCTGTATAAATTAAATGTCAGTTTTCGGCAAAATAGCATTCACAGTAAATGAACATTGATTTGGAAAAACAATCTTGATTTCTTCTATCTTTCCCAACAAAAAAAAGGAACTAAAAATTTCTCCATTACACAGATGTATTTTAAACTAAAAAAACAGTAAATATTTTATATATTAATATTAAAGCTTATGACAAAACTCACAAATTAAAAATCCGCGATAATAAGACAAAGAAATAATAATAATAATAATAATAATAATAATAATAATAATAATAATAATAATAATAATAATAATAATAATAATAATAATAATAATAATGATGATAATAATAATAATAATAATACTTTTTAATAATTTAATTATTCACAACAATAAAAATAAGATAACACAATAAAAAAATAAGACTATTTCACAATAGCCTATAGTCTAAAGGATACTTTACTGCTTTACAATAAAAACCCTAAAATATCAACTAGGTCAAGCCCGGACCAATCCAAAGGCAGAGCTTCATCAAAAAAATAATGCTTTGTGTTTGGTGGGATATGAAGGGCATTATTTATTAAGAGTTATTGAAACCTAACCAAACAATTAATGCTGAGATATATTGTGAACAGCTACAAAAATGAAACTCAGCACTCGTTAAAATGCTACCAGAACTAATCAATCGCACTGATGTCATCTTTCACCACATTCTGCAATTATGACACAGCATAAATTAAAGAGATGTTTTAAACCATCCGCCTTATTCTCCTGATTAAGCTTCTTTTGATTTTCACTTGTTTTTATCTTTACAAAATTATTAAAATGGGAAATTTTTTAATACAACAGAGGATATAAAAACAACATTTGACACGTTTTTCGCATCGAAACTTGAAAGTTTCTTTTCTAAGGGGATTAAAAGGTTTCTTTAAAAATTATGAAAATTATGAATTTTACTAATTTAATAAAGTTTATGTGAAAATTTTAATTTTTGTTTTCTTAAAAAAATACGACGTTACCTATGCATCAACCTAATGGATATTGTTTAAATTTACTCGTTATAAATCTCTAAACTAAACACAATTCGAATACAGAGAATGTTTTTTAATAAGAATAGAGTAAATCATTTGATAAATAAAATAATTTTAAGAAGCGGAAAAACTTTCAAATCTATAGTTTAGTAATGCGGAAATTCGAAAAATTAATTTGTCTGTCTATTATGTTTTGATGAAAATTAAATCAATATTTAGACAGATTTCGTACAGAAAAATTTGTTTATGAGATGTCTCAGATTATTTGCTTGTTTATTTTTATGAGAAAATAATTTATTTTTATATTTCTTAATTTTCTGATATAATATATTATAATATATGTTATTATTATTATTATTATTATTATTATTATTATTATTATTATTATTATTATTATTATTATTATTATTATTATTATTATTATTATTATTATTATTATTACTATTATTATTATTATTATTATTATTATTATTATTATTATTATTATTATTATTATTATTATTATTATTATTATTATTATTATCATTATTATACTTTGTTTGCAAAAATTTGATAATTAATAACAAGAAAGATAACCTAAGGCCATTATATCTGAGTTTACATTTCTGAAAATTAAATTGAGCCTTATAACGGAATAAATGTGCTGACAAAATTAACTTTTCGTAATAAAAGATTTTACTTATAAAAAATTTAACATATATAAAAGGGATTATTTATTTGGTTTGTTAAACCAACGTTTTATTAGCTGAAATATTTTAAAATAAAATCCGAATATTTTTTATAAATATTTGATATTTTTTTCTACTATTTGTTGTTGAGTACACTCTAAAACTCAATTGCTTTAGTTTTTGTAATGGGTACAAAATTAGTATGAAGTTTTTTAATTTAAATATTTAATTTAAAATGCAACTGAAGATCAGCATACTAAGAATAATTTTAAATTATAATACTTGAAAATTAGCGGATGTGATTGAGATATATGAAAGACACAAAAAAGAGTGGAATGCGGAGACAACTTGAATTTATACTACGAAGATCTTCAAATCAAAAGGAATTCAATAACATAAATCAAAGACAATTTTGACAAACACAACAGTGATTAACAAGAAATTGTACAGAGTAGAATAATTTCGGTTTTACATGCAAGTACTTGTCAATAATAACGCCTGGTTAGCAGAGAAGGAAACTATGAGCAAAATGTTTAAATGATCAATGCAATCATTGCCACAAGAGTGAGCATTTACAGAGGCGGTTCCAAAGTTCTCAATATATATTGTCTTGGATAAAATAATGTTAGAAATTGACAACGGAGATTCCAATTAAAAATACATGAGCAAATATTGTTATGCTAAAATTATTTTTTACGACATTTTTACAACATTTGAAAAAGTAAAAATAAAGAAATTTAATAGAAAAGTGAATTATGTAAATTACAGTTGAATAATTATAATAGTAATGTTTTATCCTACTATCTGTGCTTGACCAAAATTAATAGAAGGCATAAACATGTTAAAAGAATTTAATATATATTAGAGTTAGTGTTTCTTTTTGAACTCCTTTTATTTAAAAGATTAATTAATAATTATGAAATTTAAATAAAGTAATATTTTTTATTTTTTATCATATATATGTATATAATTATATATAGCAAAGATTCCATTCATTCATTTAACACAACATACTAGTTTTCATTTATTGTTATTTTAAATATTAAAATATATTTATTTCTAAATTCATTTCTTATCATTTTAAATTTTATTCAATTAATTTTTATATAACATTTAATTGTTTAAATCTTTATCTTTTAAAAATTTTGAGATTTAATATTTTTTAACTTATTATCTCACAATAATATTTAGAAGTGAATGATAGCGATAAAGGTTAAATGAGTTATATCGAAGAAAAGTTATTATAGAAATATGGACATAAAAGACAAAGAAATTGATAAGCGTTTAAAGGAATATGAAAATGTAGGTATTAGACAAAAATAAAATATTAAGAAAACAAAATTTGGCACAACATAAAATAATAACAAATGGACTTCAAATTTCCATCCATCTCACCTATTATTAATAAAATAGTTTGTTTTAATAATATCGATTATTCATGTTTTACATTCATATTATGAATAAAGTTATATCTTATTCTAACAATATAAATTTTATTTACTTAATTATTTTATTTATTTATTCAAATCAAGTGTTAATAAAGTTTTCGCTGTTATAAATGCTTGACTCGATAATTCATCATCTCGTTGATTTTTCATTTTGCATTTTGCGTTGAAAATTTGGTAACCGCAACATATATTTAAAATTTATTATTTTATCTGAATAATTTACTTTGAATTCTGTGGAAGAATCTAATAACGATATATATTGTTTTTTATTTGCATTCAGAGTAGAAATTATTTTGTCTTTAAGCAAATTTACATATGCCAGACTTCCGTTTCCTTCAACTCAATGGTTTCTGTTATTTTCAAAGTTGCAATAATTTGGTTTAGGAATTTCGGGAAAATCCATCATAAAAGGCCTAGAAAATCACCAACAATTGAAAGAATAATTATTATGCTTGATCGATGTGTATTTCAATTCAATAAATATTTTTTTGTTTTAAACAGGTTTGGTTATATTATTTAGATTATATTATTATTATTAGTATTATTTTTCGGAAAATTTTAATTTTTTATAATTTTCCTTAATCATTTAATATTTGACAATATAATGGGCGTATTGCCTCAAATTTGACCAAGATTAAAATCAGATGAAAATATCATAGCAAAACAGACCGGATTTTGTGAATGTATTCAATATGATAAATATAAGATATAATAATGTAAATTTTTGTTTCTTCGGATCTATTAGATCACCACATTCGAAATCTTCAAGAACTCATAGTATATTAATACTGAGTTAGCAAAAGAAAACAATACTTACGGGCCTCGGAGAGATATAAAACATACTATAAGTGTCTGAAAATGTTCTTAAATAAAGTAATTTTTTTAAAAAAATGAAAATATTTGCCTCTGAAAAAGATAGATAACAAAATATAAATTAATTTTTATTAAAAATGTGAAATTTAATATTATTTTCCGTTTATTTGAAATCATCTTATAAGCATATTATAAACATATTATAGTTAAGAATTTAGTGAGAAATATCCTTTATTTTTATAAACTTGATAATGTATATAACAAAAAGAATATTTTCATTCTCAATCAATAACGAAAGAAGTACAATTAAAACCTTTATTGAAAAATTATCCAAAACAAAGATAAAGTTTTATCTAACTGGCAAATATGTAGCTTTTGAAATAATTTTGTAATATTTTCAACACTATCCCTCATTGAAAGTGAAATTGGATTATTTTGTTTTAATCATGACATTAAATATGATTTCAAATCAAAAAAGAAATTAGTGGTAGTAAAATGAAAAATAAAATCCAGAAATTGAATCTAATCTAGTTTGTTTCTGAAAACCAAATTTTTTTTTGAAACCGGCATGATAATTTATAATTCATCAGGAAAACATATATGAGAAAACAAATAATATAAAATAAACAAAATCGGCTGAAACCACTCAGCACTAGCTGAGATTCGAAACAATTTTTAAACTATTAGAATTATTGACAGAGCCGATGATGAAAAATGTGAGTAATTCAAAACACCAACATCCATCAGACGGAAAAACAAAAATATAATGAATATAAATGAATATAAATATATATATATTTGAAAAAATTAACTTGGATTGATATATAATCAATTCTTTACCAAGCTAATTGAATTTTTGTTTGAATTTATAAAAATTAGTTGGAAAAGTCAGAGTTTGAAACTATCAGACATATAATTATGATTCTGCTTTTTTCCTGTTGTTTCTCTTAGCACATGCATTTATTAATTATTTTGTTTAAATGAGAGATTTCATTGAAAATTGGATTACTTCTTTGAGTGATAAATATTGCCAATGATTTGAATTAATATATAATTGTTTTTTTTTACAATAATTAATAAACTTAATAAAATTTGTTGAAAAAAGTTAATCAATCATTAACATTGGGCATCAAGGGAAAATCTTCAGACGTAAATCCATTATGGCATTCTTGTAAAAATTGTAAATTTTGTTTTTGAGCGTTTATAATTATGAAAAAATGTAATTTATCATCTAATAATTTTTGAAAAAAAATTAATTTAAATCATTAATTCTTTTATCAGCTTTCTTATTATAAATAAATTTTTTTGTCTTATAAAGATATTGATTTAGACGGGAAATATTGATTGTTTTTTAGCTATTATTGATAATTGATTTTATTAAAATTTAAACAAGAAATAATAAAGTGTAGATATTTTCTTTTGTAAAGTTATAATAAATTTCAACATAGATAAATTCCATATTATTTTTCTAATAATTTCTAATAAAGTAAAATCTCAGTTGTAAATAATTATAAATTGGTGAGAAACTTTGCTAAAAAAAACAGATGAATTAATACATTATATGTCTGATTCTTTTAACTTCCAAAAGTACCGCTTCGGACATTTCTATCAATTTTATATCATGCTAGGTTAACGATCTCTGTTAATAAAATCTGGAATATTAGCAAAAGTAAAAACAAAAGTGTATATTAATGTTTGGTTAGAACTGGGAGGTTTTGATATTGTTTTAAAGCATTGGTAAAGCATATACATGCAACCGCACTTCGGTGAATTAAATTTATTATCACATATCAAGTAAAACAAATAAATATATAGAATCTTTTGAGTATCAGTAAAATCATGATAATTAAAATGATGTAACTTATCAGGTTGCGAAATAAAGCATTCGAAAAACATGCAATCTCAAAGAAAAAAGGCTAATAAAAAAAAGATAAAAATAATAATATCGAAAAGTAAGAGAAATTGTTGATCGTATTTACATACGAAAGAGTTTTGATCAAACCACCAATCTAATAGAAAAATAATAAAAAATAATTGAAAGAAATCATGGAAATTAAATTAAAAGCTACATTAAATCATGGCGTACGAGAAAACATTATTGAGGAGGGAGTGATGGAAACCAATTGCAATTTTAATGGCGAATCATTAAAATGAAAAGATAAATTGTTGAAAAAGTTGTCGTTATGGAGGAATATCTATTGGAGTTGACAGAATTTGAAGGAGCCTTAGTTATAGTTGATACTAACTGATATATATTTTTGTATATTTTTATCTGAATAATAATCTTGCCTTTTAATCCTTTTTACTTAATAGTTATTTTTTTTTTGAAAAAGCACTGCCAAAAATTACTGTTAATAGGAAAGATTCATTTATCTTTTGTCAAAATAAATATAAAACTTGAGTTTCTGTTGAACATGGCAAAGAAATTGAGTAATAATTTCCCGCTTTTTACATAATAATGAAAATATTAAAATATTAGCTGTTGAATATTTTAATACAATTTTAAATATGTTAAACGTGATTTATTTTGGAAACATAAAATGATTATATTAAATGAAGAAAGGATAAAAGTTATTTGAGATAAAAAATAATAGAAATCAATTCACTATAAAAGTTCCCAGTGTAATGCAGAAAATTAAGAAATTGAGGTTCAAAATGGATTAAGCGAAGTCAATTACAAAAGAATTGCTTTCAATTTGTTCTTCACTCATATTTTAATTTTATTAATAAGAAATTTAAAATGAATAAAATATATTTTCCATAACTTTAATTTTTTAGACAAATTTTATGGGACGTTTAATATCAGAGTTATGATTAATTTAAATTTTAAAATTAAAATATTTTAGAAATATTTAATTTTACAATTTAACATATTTTATAAACATACATTCATCCATATTTAAAATTACAATTATATTTCAAATTTTTATTATTCAATATTTTTCAATCAAACATTAATTTAATTTAAAATAAACTTCATCAATTTCAAAACGTTATTATTGAGAATTTCTCTCACAATTTTATTAGATTAGGCTGGATTTCTTGATTGAATGAAGAAGAAAACAGTAAGATTGAAACAAGAATTTTCTCAAAAATTTTTAAAACAAATGTCTAGTATTATGAAGTAAAAAAAGATCAAATAAAAGGTGACAATAAAATTTTAAACAACTACAATAAGACATTTTAATTAGAATTCATAAAATTAATCATTCGAAATTGTAAATAATAATGACCAAAAATTATATTTCATAAAAATTCATTTTTAAAATTTTTGATTAAAACAAGAATTAAAAAATAATTTCTTTGTGTTTAAAACTCTTATATTTTGTATTTGACTAGAATTAAATTATTTTTACTCTCAACGTTTAAAGTGTATTTTGAAAATGAAATTTAGAAAGTATGTAAACTATGTTGAATAAAAAATCTATAGGAAAAATAGTTGAAAAGTTTACTCTGGAACACGGATGATAAATATTAATATAAAAATTAATTTTTACTAAAGAAAATCCTCAAAGAATCGCGTGAGAAATGTAGTGTTTGGCATTCGATAGATTCTTTAAACAGCAGGTGAATTAATTCCACTTTATTGTAGCAAAAAATAAGGAAATAAAATTATCATTTTTATACATATTATTACAAAACTGCGATTGAAATTTATAAATTTTCTCAGTTTTTAAATAATGCAAAAAATAAAAACTTCGTAATTATTTTTCATATCGGCTATTTCTTCACAATTTCAGTATTGATATTGAAATAGTTGTGGATAATAAATGTTCAATTTTTTCATGCTCACATTTAACAAAAGAGAAAAGTGACTCGTTATTATCTTATTTACGAAGAAATAACTTTGAAATAAGGTTAAATTAATGACGATAATAATAATAATAATAATAATAATAATAATAATAATAATAATAATAATAATAATAATAATAATAATAATAATAATAATAATAATAATAATAATAATAATAATAATAATAATAATAATAATAATAATAATAATAATAATAATAATAATAATAATAATAATAATAATAATAATAATAATAATAATAATAATAATAATAATAATAATAATAATAATAATAATAATAATAATAATAATAATAATAATAATATCAATATTATTATTACTTTTCCTATTAATATTAATCAATTTAAACCAAAATTTACAAAATATAACAAAAATGCAACATTTGTTTTCCATTTGTTTGTAATTATATCATTTTCTGTATATGCAAGAATTGTAAGAAGGAAGAGTGACTTCTTCAATGTCTATAAACTTGAACAAAAATGTAACTGTTATTATAAATCCCTTTTCGAAATTAAGATTATTCTATTAATATTCTTAAAGTATGAAATCGACCTCATTTCTCACATATTAAATGTATATGTTGAAATAAATTATGAGATACAATTAAACTTTTTTATTGTGAACTCTGTACAATATGAGCACGTTGTATTGTGAGCAATATAACTATTTCTCAAAATTTCTAGCATAAAATATGTTAATGTTCATAATATCTGCTTATTATGAACTATAAGCATATTTTTCAAATATTTTTGTTCTAATTTGATAATATTTTAAAAAATTTTGTCACTAAAAATATATCGAAAAGGCAAAAATAGCGGAATTCAATTTTCAAAAAAAGTAGATTTGGGCAAACCTTTCTAAAAAGAAAAAACACATAATCAGAGGATTTTGTTCAAATATTATATTTAAAAAAAATGAAATTTCCAAAAAAATCACAATTTTATTGTGTCCAAGTATGTTAATAGAGACGTTTAAAATATTAATTATTGAAATATTAAAAATTCATTTTTATTTTAAGGAAGCAAATAAGCAATCCATTTGTCTCATTGTTAAAACAATGTTTAAACTTCTAAATATTTTTGAAAAATAGATAAGGAATTTGAGTTTCCATATGAAATAGAAAAATATAAATTTTTTCTTATGACAATAAATAAAATTTGTGGGTACTTGTTCATTATCGGGACCCCCAGTAAAAAAATAATAATAATTAAACTTTGAAAATAACTTACGACATGTTGAGTGTGACCAGTACCATTGTTAGCAATATCTTGTCGGATAAACTCAGAGTATACATTTTGTTTGATATACATATTATAAGGTTTGAAAAATTCGAAGGTTTTTAACTCTTTGAAGGTTATTGACTCACCATAAACCTTCGAGGGTCTGACTAAAAATTACCTCTAAATTACCTTTTGAATGAACCACCGTTCAATAAAATCCATTGGCGGGAACTCTGAAAATTTAAAACCTTCGAATTTTACAAACCTTATAATATGTATATCTAACAAAAGGTATACTCTGAGTTTATCTGACAAGATATTTTTTCCACCTATGGCATATTATTTTTACTGGGGTTCCCGATAATGAACAAATACCAATTTTTGTTTCATGAGGAAAAATGTGATCTATACCATCTAAAATAAATGAATTGTTAATGAGGAAACTTTTTATTTTATTCCAAATACATTTTTTACTTGTATAGTATTAAAATGAAATTATTATAAAATTGTGTTAGTTTCGAATTTGAAATGATAAAAATTTTAAAAATGGAGAAATATTTTAAAAAGATAAATATTTATTATACAATTCTGAAGATTTCAAAAGCCTGGGAAAGTGCAACTGTAGATTGTATCAAAAATTGTTTCGACATATTTTTTCAGAAATCCTTTTTTGTCGGAATTGTTAATAATAAAGTTGTGGAGGTTGCTAATGAAAGTGAAACAAATTCTTCTAATTTATATATATGAATTTTTGATGGTGATTATAAAAAATGTGTATCCGAAATACGTCATTCGGAGTTGAAAGAATAAACAAATTATGGGAAATCGAAAATTTCATATCAGTCAAAAGAAAGAAGACGACCTAGGATGACATTTTAGATGAGAAATATAAGATGGAAATAGAAAAATGTGTTAAATTCATATTATCTAATTTTGAATTTGTTTTTACAGAAAAGGTATTTGTATTCTATGAAATAATTATTATTGGACGATTTCGTTTTATATATTCTAAAAAGCGGTGTACGTAATAAATCATAATAACTGCCGAATTTCTTTCATCTTGGTGTTCACATTTTACAGGTTTGACCATATATTCGGTATTGTTCAATCATTGTGCAAGAAATATTGATAGTCAACTAATATTTATGATTATGGAAATCTGACATGTGGTAAATATAAATAAAATATATTTCCATTAGTATGTTACCTGAAGATCTGTGCCTGCAGATATCGGCAGAACGTCGGTCAATGACATCTTGAGCATTGGTCATATACCTTGTTTGATCGTTTTCTTTCGAATTTCTAAACACGTTTTCCTGTATTTGATCATTTTGTGAGTTCCATGATATATTTCTTGAAATATTTTTCAATCGATTTTCACAGTTTATTGATGTGTTTTTCACTTGTTGAAATACTTCAGTATTTTCATTGTTTTTTGATGATTGGCATGCAACAGTGTTATTAAGATGAGAATATATTATGTTTTGCACATTATCGGCACCGTCTTGATTGATAATTGGCATTTTCTCTGAACAGTGAGTACAAACCTTTCCTGAGTTTGAAGCTTTATTCGAATAATGTCGTTTTTGTTTCGATTTGTGAATTGGAACTTCTTTCGTTGAATATAATGATGACGGTGGTGGTGGTGGAGGAGGTGGAATTGATGTCGGTTTGGAACTTCGAGTTTTCGTTTCACCTTTTGATCGATACTTTTGTGTATTTGAATACAAATTTTGAGATTGTTTATTTTCATTGGAGTTATTCCAAAATATTTTGTTATTATTATTTAAATTGACACTGTGGCATCTATCAACATTTTTTGCTTGGCATGAATTACAGAGAATGGATGAAGTGCAAGCGTTGTTCGCTATGTATGAAGGATTACATGGAAAGAACGAATGTAAACAAATTGGTTTGGAAATTGAGCAATGATGCATAAAGTTTGATGGACTGCAGCACATGTAAGGACTCTGTGAATATGATGGATGCATTACTACATGAGAATGACTACAACAACAATAATGACATGATTGGAAAGATGGTTGTACATGAGGATTTGTACAACACTGGTGGCCACAAATTTGTTCACAAGGCATTTGATTACAGGCAGACTGTGAAGAACATGGGCAATTATTACACATGTGATGATTTGTTATTGGGT
>CAUHTR010001937.1:0-67727 GCA_959609185.1 Schmidtea polychroa | reverse complement strand
CCTAACGTTTTTAAAAATGTAAAATAATTTATCCTGCTTTATCAAACACTTGAGAAAAAGGCAAAATTTCACAGATAATAAAAATTTATGCAAAAATATTATGTAATTTTCACATAAAAATTTCTTTACATTATGTTAACTTTAAAGTCATCACTTTAATACTAAAATTTTATACATTAAAGTAATAATTTATTAAACATTTACTATTTTACTGTCATTAAATTTCATTAAATGAAGTCAACCATTAATAAACTTTCAACAAACATTCTGCAATAAAAGCGAAAAATTTGACTTTAATGATTTTGATGTAAATTTAAATTTAAATGAATTTTAATAATAATATTTTTGTCAAATAAAAATACAGTCGAGAATTAAAAACAAAATAAAATAATTAAATTAATCACTACAATTAATTAAAGTTATATTTGTTACAAAGCTTGACTATGAATCAGTAAAAATATCCCAAATTTTGATCAAAATCAATTGAAAATGGCAGTACCGGAAGTTCGTAAATATCCAAAAAAAAATTGATATATTTATTGATTCATAGTCAGGCTTTTTAATAAATACAACGCCAATTGAAAAGAAATCAGTGGTGAAAATTGAAAAAAGTTCTTATAATAATTAATTAAAGACTTAAAGTAAAAATATCTTTTTGATTTAATTTTTATTATTTTAATTTTTAATTGATCAAGAAAAATTTAAAATAAAATCATTTAAATTTATTACCAGTTTTATCAAATTTGGTATTGTTAATATTTTCACAAGGATCATGAATCTGTGATTATCTGATCTATGATATCGCTCAAAATTTTTGCTGAGAATATTTAAATAAAAATTGAATAATTATTGTTAAATTTGTTGGGTTATTGGGTTGGTAGTTATATTTAAAAGTTACCAGTTAAATCTCTGACTCCAAAGCGTTTTTTATCTGATCCACGAAATAACAATTCTCGAACAAGATAAAGCTTTATTGATTATAACAATTGATTACACGAATTATAACAACACGATCAATTTACCACTCAATTAGGTAATTACAGAAAGTTATAGCTCCACTCATATAATTCCCAAATACTTAACAATCCCCGGCCGCAGATCTGACTCAATAATTTGATAAATTGCCTTGAATTTTCCTTTGCTTTGACTTGAATTTATTCAGAATACTTTAAACCTTTCTTATTATACTCAATTTTGTCACACCTTTCTCTTTTTTCCATTTATATTTTCTCACTCTAATTTCTCAAATTCCGAATTTCTCAAATTTTCTCTATTGTTTGATTCTGAATTATTTTCTCGACTAATAATCTTTCTTGGCTACTAAAATTTCCCCACTACTAAATGTTTAGATTCCATTAAGAAGACTTTTGCTTTTATAGTTCGAACTTGTCCGACACACGTGATAATTCATTTTTTTATTCCCGTCTCTCCATAATTTGTACAGCTCCTGCATTAGCGCTGATAATTCGGTATTGGGGACAAATTCTCAATTTTTCTTTTCTGCTTCTGGTATTTTCTATACATTTTCCAATTCTCCTGTTGCCCCTGATAGTTCGGCACTCAGGATAATTTGCCATTTTTCCATTTCTGCTTCTGGCATTTTCCATAATCTTTTTCTATTTCCCACGTTATCTCTGAAATTTCGGCGAAGCCGATTTGTTTTTGTTTTCTCATTTTGGAATTCCTTTTTGCTTTCTTGGACTTATTAATTAGCAATGACCTTTCTCCTGCTTTGTAGTCTGATTTCTTTCATTTTTTCCTCCTTTTTCATTTCTCAATTTTTTTCTCTTCCGTTCTCTTTTCCAAGTTCCAGAGTGCTATTCCAATCCCCTTATCGTTTTCTGTCAGATTATTTTTTATTTATGATATTATTCATTATTTGGGTATCATCAACAAATAAAATAAAATATTTGAGGGGGAAATGTACAAAATAATAGGTCAGTTTCTCCACAATCCTGAAATGCAAAATGAGTGAAAGAAATGATAAAACAGAAGAGAATTGGTAATGAATGGAAAAAAATAAAACAATCAAATAATGAAACATGACAAGGTTATTTTCGATCAGTAAGTACAAATTTAAGAAGAGGAAACAAAGACGCAAAGTCAAAATTAAATTGGCTATCTCGATGACCTTGTTGAAAAAAGAAAAAATTATCAAAACTGATTACAAAAGAAATTAAAAATTTTAAGAAAAAAAAATTATTAATTTTTTTTTAAAACTTTGAAAGAATTTTTTGCATTCCCTACTAATTTTTTTATGAAAAGGTGAATATCATATCTAGTATACAAACCAATGATTGTTAACATATATTTATAATTTTCATTATTTTTCGAATTTACTGTTTCAATCAGTTACAACAATTGGTTCTATCTAAAGATTTATTAATATTAACACAGAGTGATCACTCTTAAATAGTAATGTATATTGCGTAATAACTAAACCATTGTATTGAATTACGCAATATACTCTGAATTGTTTCACATTTGGTCCTTGGCCTCTAATGTAATATCATTACTCTCCCCTTCATAAGATTGATGCCAACTCTTTAACCATTCGATTCGTCGGTGCAGCGTCCAATCTGGATATTGCAATTCAACTTGATGATCTGAAACAAATCTAAGACTTTTATATGGACCATCATATTGAATATCATTTTTGTTTCTTCTATGTGGTTCTCGTCTTACTAGTACCTCCTCCCCCACTTCAAAATGTCGTTTAATTCTTTTGTCTTTTTCGAATTTTCTCATCTTTTGCGCAGCTTGCTAGTTATTCTTTTGTGCTTCTTCCTAAATATCGTGTACTTGATGTTTGAGTCTAGAATTAGCGTGTAACGTTATTTTCCGTCCATATACTATCTCAAATGGTGAATATTTTGAAGAACTTTGATAAGTTGCATTTATACTGAATTCAATTCGAGGCAACAGTTCGTGCTACTGTTTTTCAGCCAGCCCCTTTCATCGTCATCACAAGTAAAGCTCTCAATGTTCTGATAGCTCTTTCCACTTAGCCATTCGACTGATGTTGATATGGCGAGGCGAATTCTTGCTTTATTCCAAGTTGTTCTAATTTTTTCTTCAAATATTTGCTTTCAAAATTTCGCCCTCTGTCTGTCAACATACTTTGAGGTTTACCATATTTGTAAATCCAATTGTTCATTAGCGTCTTTAAAATAGTTTTTTCATCTTGGTTTGCTGTAGCCGTTAGACTTACTAATTTGCTAAACCTATAAATAATAACGATAACATACTTTTTGTCGGTTGAAGTTCTCTCCGTGAAACCAACATCCATCACAATCTGTTCTAGAAATTCAGAACTTTCGTGTCGAATTAAAATTTCCTTTGTCTTCCCTTGGTCTATTTTCCTTCTTGCATATCTGATGCATCGTTTTACTATCTCTTTAACGGTTTCTTGCATTTTCGGCCAGAAAAAATTCCCTTCCAAATAATAAAACAGTTTCTTAATTCAAGCGTGACATAAATCTTCATGTATTTTAATCACTAGTTTAGATTGATAGCTTTTTGGGATTATCACTAGATCTATTTTGTCTGATTCCAATACAAGCATATCATCCGATATCTTTAACCGATCTTTATATCTGAATAAAAAACTATTTAGAAACTATTCCTTCCGAACATCTATCTGATTCTTAAGAATTCCCATCACTTCCTGGAACAATTTATCTTTCTTCTGTTCTTCCATAATTTCTAACATTGTCTGTGTTTTTTGTATCAAATTGATAAATCTTACTCTTGATCTTTCTTGTTTATGTTGTACATGTGCTGTCTGACACTGTGCACATAAACTACCCTCGATCCTTGATAATCCATCTGCATTTGCACGTTCTTCACCTTTCCGGTATTTCAATTGGAAATCGTATTTCGATAGATTAGCCATCCATGCCTGAAATTGTGGACTTATTGCTTTTTAATTCGTGTTCATAAATACTAAAGCTTTGTGATCTGTTCGAGCCACGAATTCTTTCCTGTATAAATACTGTCTAAAATATAAAACATATTCATGCAATGCCAATAACTCTTTCCTTGTTACGCAGTATCCCTTTTCATGGGCCTTCAGATTTCTTGAACCGTATGTGATAACTATTTCTGAACCGTCTTCTTTTATTTGACTCAACACTGCTCCAAGAGCTTCAAAACTGGCATCAGTATCCAAAATAAATTTACGGTCTATACGTGGAAAATCAAGAATAGGTGCTTTTGTTAAGGCTTCTTTAAGTTGTCTAAAACTATTTTCACAATTTTCTGACCATTCAATTGTTTTATCACAACTTGACGCTGCTGCATGTAGGGGTGCTGCTATTTTAGCATAATCTTTGACAAATCGTCTATAGTAATTTATCAAACCTAGAAATGATCGAAGTTGTTTAGCACACTGTGGTTTCGTCGTTTCTGTAATTGACCTGATCTTCTCTGAATTTGTCTGTATTTCATTTTCACTGACGGTGTGACCAAAGAATTTTAATTTGGTTTTGTAAATTTCGCACTACTCCGGATTTATTCTTAGTCCTGTTTTTTTTATTCTTTTGAAAACTTCTCGCAATCGCTCATCATGTTCAGACTGGTCCTTGCCATATACCAGAATATCGTATAAATAAACAATTGCTCCATTAAACATAATACCCTCTAACATCGTGTGCATTAATCACTGAAATGTTGCTGGAGCCGTTGATAATCCAAATGGAAGTCGATTTAAACAAAATTGACCTTCTTTGGAACTAAAAGCCGGTTTTTCTTGTGCTTCTTCTGCTAATGCAACCTGATAGTATGCTTGTCCAAGATCTAAAGAAGAAAAGAATTTAGACCCTGATAGGTTATCGAGTAATTGGGATATGTTGGGCATAGGGAAAGATTCTCTTTCTGTCATCTTATTCAACTCTCCATAATCTACACACATTCTTATTGAGCTATCTTTCTTTCCTACTACAACCAATGGGGAGCTCCATAGACTTTTACAGCGTCTTATAACTCCAGCTTTTGTTAACTCTTTTATCATATCGTCAATTTTCTGTTCTAGAATGCATCGGTTGTCGTCTTATAAATTGAATTGTTGGATTCCCAGATGTATTTATTTCGTGCTCTACGATTCTTGTGAATCCTAAATTAAATCTGGCTGCCATAAATATTGACCCGAATTCATCTAATAATTTATTAATTGTTGGCAATTCATTTCTTCCCAATTCTTTTTTTGCTTTTTGTCTTCTCTCGTCATCAGTATAATTGCTAATCTTTCTCTCGGATTCGATATTGTTAATTTCCATCAACTGCACTCCAAATGCTTTCAAAGTATATATCCCACCAATAAAAACCTTGAAATATATCTTTAATAACAGTTATTTTGATAGTCCTCATCTTATTGTGCCAATAAACATTTACTTCTGTACATCCCTGTGGTTTTTGAGTTCCTGGAAAAACTCCACATATTTTGATTTCACTGCTGCTTAAACATGGACTGCCAATTTTATTCCATGTTTCCTCATTCATCACTGTAATTGAAGCTCCAGAATCCCACAACATCTCAACATCATTTATCATCCTCTTGCTGCATTCTCTTCCATCTGATGTCGCATACCTCATTCCCTCTGTTCTGTCATTCCGATTTTCTTCCTTTACAAAATTTTGGTCAGTTAATTTCGTTCTTCTGCTGTCATGTTAGAGCATCCTTTAATCTTCCTTCTCTGACGCGTCCACTTATAATTTCATTGGCAATCTCCTCTACCCTCATTCCTGAATTAATAACTTCAATCACTAATTTTAATACCCTGATTTCGAAGGTTGCATATCTCTCCTTTTCCACTTGTCTAATTGCAGCAAGTTCTTTAATCTTGTCTATGATAGTCAATTTAATTGTAAAGGTTTCGAAAAACCATTCTTTAGCTGCTTTATCTGTTGTATATTCTGTTTAGAAATTTTATACAGAGTAGGCGCTTCATCGCAAAGGAGAAAATCGAATGCTTCTGCCCTCTTCAAATCATTCCTAGCGATCCAATCATCAATTGCCTATATCCATTTTTCAGCTTCCTTGGTACATCTGCCGTCGTATCTTCTAATTTCCATATCCAAGAGTTCTTGCGCACGTTTCGGTAGCGCGTCTCTTGTAGACTTTTCCCCTTCTCCTCGAGTCGTCATTGTGTGAACATTTTCGGCGTGGTCGCCAGTTACAACAATTGGTTCCATCTAAAGATTTATTAATATTAACACAGAGTGATCACTCTTAAATAGTAATGTATATTGCGTAATAACTAACACACTGTATTAAATTACGCAATATACTCTGAACTGCTTCACATTTGGTCCTTGGCCTCATATTTGTAATATCATTACTCAATCAAATCTGCTGACAAAATATCAACCTTTTTAAAAACTTTAATTTTTAAATATTTTTTTATTATTTCTATATTCATTGTGTAATTAACACTCACTAAAACCTTAAGTTCATCATCATTATTTATTTTTTCACCTATGGCTATTATTGCTTTCCATTGCTGGTTTTGCAATTGCTGTCGAAACACTTTTCCGGATTGTTGGATTCATATATTTTTAGCATGGCATTCAATATCATGTTTAAAAGCTACTTGATACACACGATTTATTGGTTCTTCTCCTAGTTTTGAAATATTATTTACAGAAAGTCTAACATCCAATCTTGTTTTAGTTTTTTCATGTTTGGCTTTGTGAGCTTTTGAAATGTTTTTATTACAAGATTCACAATAATATTGTGGACGTTTATTCATTTTTATAATAAAAAAGTAAAACTCCCTGAGAGGACAGGGTATTTTGTTTGTTTTTTAATGCCACTATCTTCTCAGCAGTTCTTTTTGTTTTATGATCCTGATCATCTGTTTTAATTTAAACATATTTCGTGTATTGAATTCATTCGAATATACAAGGTGACCAGTCTCATACATCAGAATCAATTCAATACTTGTAAAGCGCATTATTAACACTTTCGCCCTCAAAGGCGATTTTAAAGGTATTTTAAGAGCTTTAATAAAAGGCCGAAAGTTTTGAAGGAGGCTCGAAAGAGGTCCAAAAGTAATTCAACAAATTCAGGGATCGATCCTGGGTGTGTTGGAAAGACTTGTGGCGTTGGTTGCCAGTAGTGTTAAAGAAAATACTATTAAAAGTAAGTTAATAAAATTTAATCAAGTGTATTTTTAATACATTTATCTGAATTTGCTTTCCTCTGGGTCTAAAACAAAGTTTTTGTTTCACAAACAACCAATTTTTTAAAATCTCAGAATGAACGTTATCCATGTCTATCGGTCAATCTACGTGACTGCCTCATAAAGATGCAAGAATAGTGGTAAGTCAATGGTAGGAATAGGTATATATCATGCGGAATTTATATTATTCTACTTAATTAATTTAATAATAATAATAATAATAATAATAATAATAATAATAATGATTTACTATTGATTATAATCATGAACAAAAATGCTTGTCTATTTTAGCTTACTTTTTCTAAATGTCATTTTCCTTGCGCAGTCAGAAACAAATGTTTGCATAGATCAATTTGGCAAAGAATATTCAATAAACTCCGAATGGATAAATGAAGATGGTTGTCGTTGTCTTTGTCCAGAAAATTTACAAATATTCTGTAAATTATGTTTGAAGAAAAAACAGGGCAATAATAAAAGTAAGAAATGATTTTTTATTTTTTGGTAATAATTTTATTTTTAAGACTTGGGTCCGTTTCCTTCAGAACCTCCGATTTATTTTGCAATTGCACCAATCGGAATTAGTTGCGTTAATGACAACAATGTCTTAATGACAGTTGACACAACGGAATACGTGAAAATAAACCAATCATATCTGTTGATTGGTGGCAATTTTAATAGTTCCGTGGTTAGGATTTGCGTTACTTGTTCAATACCACCTCTTTCCAATACCATATGCTACTCTTTGCTAAGTTATTTCTTTTATATTTTATTTAGTTGAATTGATTTGAAAGGTTTCTTGTAACAAAATATGAAATCTCAATCAATTTTATTTGGGGCAGAAATGCAAAAAAAAACATCTGCTTATATTGAAAACAAGAAAAATATTACATTTTTATGAAAATTTCTTAAACTTGTAAAATTGCTTATATTGAGAAATATAGATTAATAATGATGGTTAATTAAAAAATTACAATTTTTCAACATTAATATAATAGCGCACCAGACTCCCGTTCCTACCTTCACATGTTGACATATTTATAATATTTATTATGAAAGGATAGTTCACAAACATAATGTAATCATATTGAAATATCCTCGCATATTTATTCATTAATTGTATTGGAATAAATTAGTTATTGATTTATACTTTATCTTCTACATTATTAAAAGTTAATAATTGAAAACATTTAAATATTTAAATTTCTTTCGGGTATGAGCCTATACTTTATTAAAGATGGTAAATCACGTTCACAGACGAAGAACTCTTGAAAAAGTAAATCAAAACCTCATTTTAAATATAATTTGTGTTGCAATATTCTTTCGACGGTTTTGAACTCTGATTCTTTATCAAATTCTTTCCCTGTTTCTTCACTTAGATAAATTAGAATCTTTGAGTACGTTCCGAACGAATGTTTTACAAAGTTTCTTCGATATCATTACCAACTACATAAATATTCTATTGGGGATAAATTTTCAATAATTTTTGGGTTCTTTATTAACATTGACTCGACTATTTAATAATAAAAGCAAAACTATATTAAAACTTTATTTACTATACAAATTTAACAAAATTCTGATCTATTTAATCTCATAAAGATAGAACTCGTCATGAGAGTTACTTTAAAAATTTTACACTCTAAAGTTTAGAGTAATTTGCTAGTAGTTTATTGATAGCAGTATTTCTTAGACTTTAGCTACTGGCACTCTAAAATATTTTCAAAAAATATTCTCACCTCTTACCCAAAATTACGAAATTATATAAATTGAAAAAACCAACATATTCATTATAAACAAACATATTTTAAATTTATTTAGTTTTTCTTCTTTCAATTTTCACTTCTGATTTCCTTTCGATTTATAATGAATCATTTATATCATTCATATATGAATCAGTAAATATATCAAAAAACATCGATACCTTTACTTATTAATAGTCAATTATTTTTATAAATATAGAAAATCTTAATTTATAAAATTTATTTTTAATTTATCTTTATTTATAGAAAATCTTAATTCTTATCTGAAATTTAAATTAATGGTTTATGACTTTTTGTTGTACTGAAATTAATTTTGCGCACATATTTAATAAATATAAATAATTTTTATAAATGAAAATGAATTCTGTAAGTTTAGATTTCGTAGAATTACAACTTTGCACCCTAGAGGGTTGTGTGCCCCAAAGGTTAAGATTCCCTGATTTATATTAAACTAACTGGCAATCTCTATGAATCCTAATGACCAATCTGAGTAAAATTAGCCGCTATTATTTACTACCGATTTTCATTAATCATCACAGTTTAATCAACTTTTCCAGATGCTTTAATCCTAAATGATTCATTTTTTTCTATTATGTGAAATAAATAGTTAAACATACATGGAAACGATTTAATTATAAAAAAGCATCACTCAAACATTCGTTTAACGATATATTTTGACAGTTTTCCTGACAAAATCAGATAGGATATATTATAATCTTTTAATTTGTAATTATAATTTTTCTAAGTTGTTGAATTCTCAATTTTTTTATTTTTAAAGAATAAAATATTTTTTTAAAACATTTGATATAATTAATAAATTTATTGAAAAATCTATAATTTCTATAGTTATTACATCCTACCTGATGATAACAGGAAAACTATCGAAACATATTGTAAAACGAATGTTTCAGTGACGCTTTCTTCTGTGAAATATGTTTTATTTTATCATTAATTACAAATTATATCAAAAAGCCCGCTGAGATAAATTTACTTGATTTGGCAATGTTTGTCAGTCAGTTGTAAAATTAGCCCTAAATTGAATAGATTTTATTATACGCAGTTTCTATTGCAGAATATGCTAAAATTTAATTATTTTTGGGATTTTAACAATTCTGATTTTGGTAGGCATTATTTATTGTTTATTCGATCGTGTAGTTCAAAGATTACTTTCTTTCAAAAATAGGTTAAAAGGATTTTTATGCAGTTTTGTTTTGTTCTACAGTTATAAAATAATTGTTTGTTGAAAATTATTTTTGAAAATAATTATTTAAAATTGTTATTTATAATTTAAAAATTTATAGATTTAATATGTTTATAAATTATCGATATTGTATATTCATCCCTAGTGAATGTAGGTAACCTGACGATGATAGTGATCCTATTGAAATATATAGTGAAAAAGATGTACGAATGACGCTTTTTATTAATAAAATCTTTACCGTGTTTATTTAAGTATTAATTTTATATTCTAACTAAATTAGTTGTTGATAGGGCATAGCCAACCTTTGATCTGAAAATCGATTTCTGCCGGGTTTTGACCAAACCTATTAATCGGTATCGACACCAACGCGAAATAACGATCAAAATAACTAAAAGAACGTGATTTTAACAATTAAAATGAAACATTAAAATATCTGTAGTTAAGACAGTATAAAAATCAGCAGACTTAAACATAAAACAACACATTCGTGGATGTTCAAGTTCCATCAAACAACAATGTTAAACAACAAACTGAAAACTCGAAAAAAGTTCGTAATTTTAGTTTAACGATTGTCGATTAATGTTGTCACATTTTTATAAAAAAGGCAGTCATTACTTCCCTTTGGTTTTCTTGTCAATTTGATTTGGTCATCATTCTAGCTTCTAGGCTTCGATTTAGCGACCTTTAAACAAAGAAAACATCTACAATTAATAATAAAATACAAATTTATGTGACTATGTTTAACTGGATCTATCCGGAACTATCCGGATCGTATCTAGAATCGGCAAATTCCAAATTCCAAAATCCGGAATCGGCGGAAAAATGACAATCGGATATGCCCTAGTTGTTGACAATATGTTTGAGGGCAAAATTATTAATTAAAAATATAAAATTAACACGATCAAATTAAACTAAAACAATATTAATTAAGAAATCTAAACAATTTAAATAAAAAAAATTAACATTATTAAAATTGAAAATTACACTAATATTTTTGTTGGTTTTCATCTTTGTTCTGTCATTTTGGTTTTCTCTAAATGATAATAAATGAAATTTTGAAACTCAAATTAATAGTTTAAAAACCTTTTTTGGGTAATGTATATTTTATTTTTAATATTTAATATTTTTAATATATCAAATCATTCTAAAATGTGCTCAACATTCAGATACGACATTATTTTTAACCCCTCTTCATCAAATATATTTTAAAAACATTGTAACTATTTTTCGGTGCAATTTTTCCCCAAGTTATCTGTTAACTTTGAATTACACATCAGCTCCAGAAATGACGGTTTATCCATCGAAATATTTGAATAAAACATTAATGGAAGCGGCTATATCTGGTGAAAATATTGGGCAAATATGTTTACAATGCTTTCAAACGCTGCATGGAACTATTAAAAAATGTTATGATTTTTACGGTAAGAATTTATTATATAATAGTTAAATTATATCTTTCAAAAATAAAATTTCAAAATAATAGTTGAGTGAAAAAATAATGTAAATAATTTATGAATTTTATTTTTTATTTTATTTTGTTAAAATGTTGATTTTTGTTGATTATTATTCAATGAAAATCAACACGCTTAATTTTAATCGATAATAATTTTAAAATTTTAAACTAATTTAAAATTGCAACACTATAATTTTTGGAGTTTTTTTTATTCTTTGATTTAAATAAAATATTCCAATAATTAATTTGCTGAGAGTATTTTATTAAATTAAAAATTTACTGAAACTTTTATTTTTAATCGACAATGAGACATTTTTATTTCAATATTATATCCAAATCAAATTTTCTCTATAAAACGAAAAGAGCCGAATCGAGAATAACCTTTTTACGGAATAATGACATTTATAAAACAGATTGATGTGTAAACCAACTGTATGAATCATCATTTTTGTGATTATTTTTTGCAATTATAAATTTTTTGAAACCGTTTTGGAAGTGACTACCAAGTAATAAAACAAATTATATTTTAAGATTTGCATTTTATTCCCATATAATTTTTGGGAATAGATGGATTGGTACACGCTGGCACAAGCCTCACCTGCTGAGGAAAAAGTTGTTTGCTTAATATTTTTAAGTAGGTCAACTAGTATTTTAATCAGGTCACGGAATTTTTACGTTTTCACGTAATTTTTATGGATTTTTGTTTTCAAAATTATTCAAATTTTCATTAGGTAAAGTCATCTTTAAAACATAGTCCCCACTGACACAGTATATAAAATAAGTAGGTCACAGACACACACACACACTCGTAGAAAATATTCCTACTTGCACAATATAAACTATATTGTTATAAAACATATATATGTACATACTTGAAAGTATTAACTTCGGATTAAACGTAATTAGACGTAATTATGTCTAAAATATGTTATATAAGTTTGGACCTTATGTCTATAAAGGCACTTAAAGTGCAAAATAGTATGAAGAATTTTAGTTTTGAGTAAAATCAAGAGAGTGAAATATAGACATATTATGGTTGATTTTTAAATTTTAATATGACTTTGTTTATTGTATGTATTTGTTAAAGTTTACATTTATATTGCAATTAATTTGCATTTATGTTGCAATGTCTTTGTGATATTATTATTATTATTAGTTGAATTTTTGTGATCATATAATTCTGCAGAAATATCTTACGTAATCATATCAACTTCACAAAAATGAAAGATTTTCACCGAAATTTCAGAAAAATCTTAAATGCTTTAAAATAATATTAAATTTATAAAAACTTGTTTTTGTATGTTACAATTCTTTTCTAACATTTTCTCAATTTCTATAGTAAATGTTATTTTAAAATTCAAAACACAGTAAAGTTTGTGTATTTCGATAATATAACTTTATGATGGATGTTATTATGCCGTGCAAACACGCGAAGAACATGATGTATTTACCATTATTCTGGCTGTATGTCACTAAAAATTATGTGTTTATACTTTTGTCTGCTCGTAGCAAATTGAATATAGAAATGGTTTATAATTATTTAAAACTATTTGTAGTATTGTGATACATTTTCTCTTTGTATCTCAAGTGACAGCAAGATAGAAATGTTGTCAAATTAGGAGTCACATAAAACTTTAGGTAAAAAAGAGATAAACGGCGATAAATGGTTGAGAAGTACGGGTTTTCATTATTATTTTGATATTATTAAATTATTACTCCCTCCGTCCGGAAATATGGTATACATTTGAGCGATTTTTGTTGTCCGGAAATATGGTATACATTTGCGAAAAAATAAAATAAATCAAAAAATGTACATGACAAGTTTATTATATTACCTTTATTTGAAACATTTTAATAAATATTAATGTAAATATTAAATAAAATTTAAAAAAATAAATATTAATATTAATAAGTTCACTCGAAATTTGATTTGGCTTTATTGTATGCTTCTTTAGAACATACATATTTTTCTAGCAGTCGACCTTCGCGACGAAGTTTTCCTTTACTTAAATGAGGTATTTTATAGCCATTTCCTCCATCTGCTAACATAATTGACTCCATACATGCTTGCAATGTTGTAAAAACGTTATCGAGAGTATTCGCTTCTAATTGATGAAATGCATCTTGAACACAATTTAATTATTCGTCAATTGTGTGTGGCGAAGCTTCATGTTGCAGCGATTGTATGGAGTTGAAAAAACCTAAATCGAGAACATTTAAATCGGGGCTATTTGCCGGTTGCGCCTTAAATTTAATATTCCAGTCATCAGCAGAACCAAGAGCGACAATATCTGCATCATTATCAGAAAAATGTGGTTTCGCATTGTCTTGTTGTACGTAAATTGTTTTCTTTTTGTAAGCTGGCGGAAATTTAGATTTAATTGCGGGAATTACATTATCAATGATCATGTTTTTGCAATGTACTGCTGTAACAGATTCCACATTTTTTGTTATCATTGTCCCTTTAGCCCTGTTCTTAGAATTTCTTTGAGCTGGTTCTTGATAAACAAATGGCCATATTCCAATTTTCCCATCAAAATAATGCTTTCGATGTGCATCATAGCGTGGTCGAGCTACTGCAGCCATGAACATTACTTTCGTAATAAATCGCTTACTTTTGCAGTTTCTCTCCGGTTCTTCTTCGTTTAACATTAAGTAATAAGAGCGCTTAACTTTAGTTAGATAAAACCACTTTTCATCAATGTGAACGTAGTCGTACAAATCATCAAAAAGCAAATCTCCATTATTAGCAAGATTTACTTTAGACAAGCAAAATTCCAATCTATATATTTTATTTTTATCTGTTAAAGTTGGTTTAACTGTAGAAGATATTCTCTTGATATACTTTCCCGATTTGAATATATCAAACAAAGTTGATTTTGGAATACCAATTGCAAAGGAAAGACTGCGAAGCGTTCCTCAACGATTTAATGGTGTATTCTTTATTTGCGCAAAATTGTTCGAATAGTCTTTAGGTTTTCTTCCGCATCTTTTTTTCTTTTTTGAAGAAACATTGGCACATATCTTACCTTTTCTGTATTGAGTTTGTGCTGCATGCCAAATTCTGCTAACGGTTAGCATTGAAACTTGAAACGCTGTAGCAACTTCGTTGATTGCACCGTGTTTTAACTTATTCTCCTTCATCTGCTATAATAATTTTTCAAAAATACCTTGACGTTGTTCTTTAGTTAACTGTTTATATTTTGAATCTCTTCTTTCTAAATTTAACAAATTTCCTTTCACATTTTCCATATTCGTCTTGCAGCGGTACTAATTTTATCTACCTCAAGAAACACTGATGTTTGAGCGGTAAGTTTTTAACTAAGAATGATATTACTTAAGTCAAATATTTTAGGTTATATTGTCATGAATATTTACTATGACAATGTCATGACAGTTGCCTATTTATTTTTATATTCACGATAATCTACGATTTTTGTTGAAATGTATACCATATTACCGGACGGAGGGAGTATATTCCAATTTACTTTTCACAACAAATTTAACGAGTTTGTTTAAAATAGTTTTTCATTTTTTTTAAGATGGACGGTATACTTTAAATATCCAACCGAATTTTACGAATATATATATTTCATCGATGCCCATGGACATTTTCTGCATAATTAAGCCACCAGAAATTCTGAATTTAACTCATCAAAGTGGATTTTTAAATATGAACAATTCTTTATTTGGCAATAATATCAGTACAATAAGTTTAAAAGGAGATGATTATGGCACATTGTGTCTACGTTGTGGTATTTTAAATGTGAGCTATGTTGAGAAATGTTATCAATATTTCAGTAAGTCGATCAATTTATTTTAAAATGAATTTTTTTATAGATAATAATAATATTAATAATAATAATAATAATAAAATAATAATAATAATAATAATAATAATAATAATAATAATAATAATAATAATAATAATAATAATAATAATAATGTGCTGATCAAATTTAAAATATAGAAAGAATTTCTATGAATATTAAAAAAAATTAAACAATTAAAATTAAAAATTAAAATTAAAAATTAAAAAATTAAAATTAAACAAAATGAAATATTAAATATAAATATGATTCTTCATAAAACCGTGCAACTCAAAATCCATTTTTTGTATAGAAATACCATGTAAAACGAAAACCATTATAAACAGGCTTTTTTAGTCATTATTGAAAATAAAATATGAATCACAAACATATTTAATGAAAAATAAAAAAACAGTTCAATCATAAAAAACAAAGATAATCTAATTTATATCTAAAATGAAAAAATAAAAAAAATCTATTTCTAGAAAAATAAACATATTTATTTTCTTTCTAACTTTGATGTATTGAGTTCAGATTTAGTTCGATGAGACTTTTCAGCAAAAAAGTCTGAAATAAATAATTGTGGTCTATTTTTAATCATACCCTTGTAGACTTCCTCATATTGACTTAAAAGTTTATCAAAATCTCGCTGAAATTTGAGAGCTCGTTCGACATTCGGATCATATTCTTGAAAATAGTTTCCTATTTTTTCCTTATTACAAGTCCCTCGCGAACAACTTTTTCTGTGAATGCACTAGGTTCATATTCTTCAACATCAGACTCAACATCATTTTCGTTTCCATCATTTTTTTGACGATTTCAAGTAAGTCATCTTCATGTAATTTCTGGTCTTCCATTATTTTAGCAATATCTACTTCAGCTATATCCTCGAAACCTTCCCCACCCAATGTATGACCCAATTCAATTATCTGAGAATATTCTTGCTCTAAGGATATTTTATAATTCTCAGCTTCAAATATATCAAGCCATATTGCTTTCCAACACGCCTTGAGGATTTCTGGTTTAATTTCAACATATGATTTTCCTATATGCTTGATGCAATCTAACACTGTAAATTTTTTCCAGGCATCAATAACTGGAAGAGTGCTTTTATTTTCTATTTGATCTAAAATATATCTAAATAACCTTTTAATGTATAATACCTTGAAAGTTGAAATTATTCCTTGGTCTAGTGGTTGCAATAAGGAAGTTGTATTTTTTGGTAAAAACACAATTTCAACTTTTTCATGGTGCAAATCTTGAGTATGACCTGGAGCATTATCAAGTACAAGAAGGACCTTAAAAGGCAGTCCTTTTTTGATTAAATACCTTTTTACATTTGGCACAAAAAGGTTATGGACCCAATCGTTGAACAATTCGGCAGTAACCTAAGCTTTCTTATTGGCATTATAAAAACGGGGAGATTATTGATATTTATCCTTTTAAACGAGCGTGGTTTCTTTGCTTTGCTAATTACAAATGGCTTCATGATGTGATATCCAGAAGCATTGCTACAAAAAAGATTAGTTATACGATCTTTTGCTGCGTTATAGCCGCTAGTTGATTTTTTATATTTATCTAAAAATGTCCTCTATGGCAATTTTTTCAAAATAATCAAGATTCATCAGCATTAAAAACCTGATCGGGACTGTAAGATTAAGCAGCAATAATTTCAGCAAATTCTTGTGGATAATGTTGTGCTGCTTCTATATTTCTATAATTAAAGTTCACCTTTTAATTTTAGATTATCCAAATAATGTATTTGCTTAAATCGTTCGAACCAATCATGACTTGCATGAAAAAGCGTCTTATTCGCAGAAGTAGACGGCAAATGATTCTGAATTTTTTCATATATTTTCAGGGCTTTGTGCTTTATGGAATTGGTATCAATTGGAATCCGTTTGTGACTTTGGTCTTCTATCCATATCACTAAAGCCTTTTCAATATTTTCCATATCAACATTTCTTACGTGTGAATTTGTGCTCATCCTCGTAGACATTCCGGCTGCTACACTTTTTCTAATCAAGTTTTCGTTTTTTTTTATTGTTCTTATTGTAGCTTCATTCATAGAATAAAATTTGGCAACATCTAACATTATTTCTGTATTACGTAGACGGTCCAAAATTTCAATTTTCGTTTCTAAAGATATAACTTTTCTCTTCATCTCTGTTTTGATAATTTTTTTGTATACGGTAAAATTAAAACTTTAAAAAAATCAAAAAATGTTACACGACAAATTCTTGTTTACTTACTTAGAATAACTTTATGTATGAGTTAATTATGAAAATTAAAGTTTAAAATGTGTGTAATTAATGACAAAATTTGAATATTTAAAGAAGAATTCCCATTTTTTGTATTTGTATCAAAGTACATAGTATACATAGTATACATTTCTTAAGTGATAATAATATATATAAAACTTAAATATTACCCGATTATAATTTAGCAGATATAAATTCGCATGAGGTTAAAATTAACCATTTGCGGAAAGAAAAATTATTTAGAAACCGTGTAAGATCGAAAACGTGTTAAACAAGTACCGTGCTAAACGGGGATAGGTGTATTAAGAATTTTAAATAGTAAAGAGCGCCATTTAGAATAATATGATTGGTGATTTATTTTGACCAATTATCTTGAAATTATCTATCCATATATATATAAACATCGATATATTTACTGGTTCATAGTCAAGCATTTTTTATAATTACAATGTTAACTATATATATTACTAGATGGGCAGTTCCTTAAAGAAGAGGAGAGTTATGGAAAGTTGTTTGTTTTAATAATATTGGATTTAGCGTGTTTTTGGAAAATATATTTTAATTGCATTTATTATTGATTTATTGATTTTATGGATTTAGAAGTTGAAGACATCATAACTGGCGACCACGCCAAGGAAATCAATGCGATAGGAAAAAAGAAAGGAACTAAGAATATGTTAGATTCCTTGTCAAAACAAGTACGTGAGATGCTAAATTTTAATGTAAGAAAGTTTGACGGAAAAGTTGGATCTGAAGCCGAACTTTGGCTAAAATTTATTATGGAATGGCTGAGAATAGAAGATCAAAGTCTAGTAGACGCATTGGATCTTTTGTTGACAGATGCGGCATCGATGTTATGGGAAGCGGCGAAAATAGCGAAGATGACCGATGAAATGGCAAAAGAGTGGTTTATAGAAACTTTTACAGTAAGGAAAACCATTACTAACAAGATTGTGGAACTAGCTCAAATTCAGCAAGAGAGAGATGAAAGATTCCAAGTCTTCGAAATACGAGTAAGAAGTTTAGTTAAAAGTGTATTTAGCTCTGTAATGTCTGATGAACAGATTGTTCGAGACATTATTTCAAACAGAGCGAAAGACGATAGAGTAAAAGAAATATTCTTATCAGGGAAAGTGACAAGTTTTGAAGATGCCAGGGATATGGCAAAAATTCAGGAGAAGATCGAGATGACGAATGACAATAAATTCAATATTGATGCCATAAGAAGAGACTCTTACGCATCAGTGATGAAAAATGGTAAATTTGAGGGTAGACGAGACCAAAGAACAATTGTGAAGACAACTGCACATCAACGCGACGAACACCGAGAAATTAATTATGAGAGGAATAGACCTGGTAATGATTGGTTTGTACCAATTGTAAATGAAGACAAGAATGAAAATGAGCGGTATAGAGGACGATATGAGACAGGAGAACCAGAGAGAAGAATACCTACAGTATCGCTTAAAGATATTGCAAGAAGCTTATTTAATGACAGCAAAGGAAGATATTTGCCTCATTCAGTGAAACTGACACCAGGTCAGTGTTTTTGTTGTGGAGAAAAAGGGCACCGGCGTTTTGAATGTCCCATGAAAGACAAATGTCTAATCTGTGGAAAAGAAGGTCATGGATTCAGAGATTGTTTTTTGCTTAAAAATAGAAATGGATATCAGAAGAGAGTGGCATGTATTTACGAAGAAGATCACGAAAGAAATAATGGTGATTTCACAGAAGATTTATACAGTAATTACGAAGAAACGATAAAAAAATCAATGGATAAACCAAAAAACAAGGACGATCCCATTGCTTTCATTTCGTCAGTGGGGTCGACACAATAATCAGTAGAAAGAAGCGAAATGAAGACATGATGCAGAAGATGTATGAGACGACAGACAGAAGAAAGTAGAGTAAGATTGTAATAAACATGACGGCGATTGACATGCTTTGGGACTCTGGAGCGTCAGTATCAGTTATGAGTGAAAAAAGTTGGACAAAGATCGGGAAACCGAGGTTGAAGCAGAGCACAATTTCTCTTTGTGGAGTATTTTCGACGGGAATGGAAAGACCGTTAGGAGCAATGACGATAGAAGCTGTTTGGAATGGAGACATTTGGTATTCGACTGGTAGAGGTAGACAATATTGAAGCGTCACAAGTAGGGAGGACATATGTGGACTCACAACGAGAAGAGAAAGCATTATTAATGCTCGGAGACAGGAAGAATGAACAGTTAGACATATTGCTACGGAAGTTCAAAGGTATTTTTATGGCTTCAACTTTTGAACTCGGGTTTACGAAAGTTGTTCAACATGAAATGAATATAGTAGGTGGGCCTGTAATGTCACAGCCAAGAAGACAACCAATGCATTTAGAACAAAAGCTTGACGAACTTGTCACAAACTTATTAGAAGCGAGAGTTATTAGAAAATGCAAAAGTGCATGGAACGTGCCACTAGTGATTGTGGCTAAGAAAGATGGATCAATAAGGATGTGTGTCGACTATAGAGGGTTGAATGCGATCACTGAAAAGATATATTTTCCAATGCCAGATACACGATTTCTACTGGATAGTCTGGCAGATTCAAAATATTTCACATCCATCGATCTAGGTCAAGCATATTATCAAGTTGGAATGGCGAAGGAAATTCAAGAGGTCACGGCTTTCAGTACAAGGCAAGGACAGTTTTGTTTTAACCGACTTCCTTTTGGACTAGCAACCGCCCCTGCGACGTTTCAAAGAATGATGCACTCAATGTTGGATGGAATATTATTTAAGGGTGTTGTTGTCTACCTCAACGACATTCTTGTCTATGCAAAAGACAAAGAGGAACACAATAACCGATTAGAGGAAGTATTCAGAAGAATTCAACTAGCGGGGTTGAGAATTAACCCAGAAAAATGTAATCTGTATAAAGAAGAATTGACATTCCTAGGGCACACTGTAAGTGCAAGTGGGATAAAAACGAACGAAAAGAAGATTAAAGAGATTCAAGATGCAGAAATACCAGTATGCGCCAAACAATTAAGATCCTTTTTAGGTATGACCAATTACTATAGGAAGTTTATAAAAGACTATGCGAAAATTGCGGAACCTCTACATGCAGCTACGTTCGGCTGTGAGAAAAAGATTAATTGGTCAGAAGATTGCAACAATAGCTTTGAATTACTTAAAACAAAGTTGTGTGAAGCTCCAATTCTAGATTACCCAAGAATGGATAGAAACTTTATTCTGGATACAGATGCTAGTTTTGGGGCCATCGGAGCAGTTTTATGTCAAGCTAAAGAAGATGGTACTGAAGTGGTAATTGCATATGGGTCGAGACACTTGACCGCACATGAAAAAGGTTATTGTGTGACTAGGAAGGAGTTACTTGCTATACACGAATATGTAATGTATTTTAAACAATATCTATACGGAAAGTCATTTGTAGTACGAACGGATTACAAGGCGTTGGTTTTCATTAGATACACAAAAAAACCGATAAGCCCGCAATTTCAAACCTGGCTAGCCAACCCTTCCGGATATGATTTCGATCTTCAATATAGGAAAGGAGAGGAACATGGAAATGCGGACGGAATATCAAGGATTAAAGGGATGTTATGTGCACAATGCCAGACTAGACATGAAGACGCAAAAGAAGAAAAAGCCAGAGTAAGACATATCAGCTCATTACAGAAGACTGAGTCAATGACAAAACTCTTAGAAAAGCAACAAGATGATGTAGATTTCATTCACATGACAAGATTGTTACAGGGAGAGGAGGAAAAAATGACTTGAATAAAAAGAAATTTCCTTTCAATTTGCATAACAACATAAAATTAGAAGATGGGTTTTTATTATTAGAGAAGAATGGTAAAGATGTCATCCTGGTGCCGATAGACTACTCAAATACGTTAGTTAAAGGAATACATACTGAAATGTGTCACATTAGAGTAAAGAAATTAATTAGCTATATGAGCAACATATTATTTTGGCCAAACATGCAAGAAACTATACAAAACTTTTTGAGAGTTTGTGAGATATGCTGCAGAAGGAAAATAGTGCAGGAGAAGACAAAGGAACGATTGTGGCCGATAATAAGTTCAGAACTTTTAGAGCAGTTGGTCATTGATATAGCACACATGAAGAATGGTGGAGTGTACAAGTATATGCTAGTTATCATTAATCGTTTTAGCAAAATGGTCAGTCTGACCGCACTGGAGAGACAAGACGAGAGATCGATTTTCAAAGCCATATTAGAGAAGTGGATATACCGTTTCGGAAAACCGCGAAATTGTCTGTCAGACAGAGGGAAGAACTTCGATAGTGGTTTTATGAAAACAAATCTAGGAAGACTGGGTATTACGCAACAGTTCAGTTCACCATATCAGCATCAATCTAACGGTTTAGTTGAGAGAACAATACGGACAGTCAGAGACTTGCTGGCAACATCATTAGCAGGTGGACTAGGAGAGCGAAATTGGGCGGAGTTACTTCCTCGAGTAGAATTTTGTATCAACGTGACACAACAGAGCGCGACGGGATTTTCTCCATTTGAAATTGTTTTTGGGAGAAAGATTAACCTTCATTTAACATTGCCTCAGACGACATTGGATACAGTTGAGATACATAGATTGGTAAGAGAGAACAGTGAGAAAGCAGCTAAACGAATGAAAGAGATGGAAACAGAGAAGAGAACGAATCGATGTTTCACGGTGGGGGAGAAAGTATTAGTTCGGAAAGAACCACAAAATCGCGACAAAGATGGACTACATTATGAAGGTCCTTTTGTCATATCAAAGTTTTTGTCAGAACACCAGGTGAATTGAGTGACGGGACGACAAAGAAACTCTGACGAATTGAATGGCTTAAGAGATGGGCAGCTCCTTAAAGAAGAGGAGAGTTATGGAAAGTTGTTTGTTTTAATAATATTGGATTTAGCATGTTTTTGGAAAATATATTTTAATTGCATTTATTATTGATTTATTGATTTTATGGATTTTGAAGTTGAAGACATCATAACTCTACTATTGCAGAGAGTGAAATGTAATTAACTTAATCTAATAATAATTATTAAATCCCATTTTGTCATTTTTTTAAAATTGAAATTGAAATTTAACGCAGATTCAACAATAACAATTCAAGTTCAACCCAATAACAGTTTGATTTATATTAGCAATAAAACAATGGAAATATCATGTGAAGTTTATCCAAAGGACCTGATAACGAAGAATTTAGTAGAGAATATCGGATTCATAACAAACAACAGTACAGGTTCAGAAATTTCACGGTTATTAATTATTTTTAATGGCCATGGTGTGGCGAAAATCTGTTTTTCCTGTGGTCATGAGTTTCTTCACATCGATAGCCGTTGCTATGAAAATTACAGTAAAATTTAACTAATTTATGCATACTAAAATATTTTTAATATAGAAAATAATATTAGTTTAATAATCGAGCCAAGGTACGTGGATGTTTACAGTTTGGATCAAACAACTATTTTTCAATGCATTTCTGATCCACTTGAATCTATTAATAAAGGTTTCATATTTAATGTGACTTTTACAGTCAATTCCTCAAAAGTAACATTTTTGACACCAAACAAAATTAGTATTGATGGCTTGTATTTGGGGATTTTGTGTTTTCAATGCCACCATCCGATTACGAAAAATGTTTCGAAGTGTTATAAATATCCAGAGAGAGGTTATGAAAAAAAAAATTCTTTTCCATTCTTTTAGTGATTTTACATAAAAGTTTTCTGGCCAATGTTTTTGGTCTAAGATACGAGCCCATTGCGCTAAATCAACGTCCTCGTCAGCAAGCAACCTTTTCTCTTTTAGTTTTATATATTAAACATTCGGATCAATAGTAGGATAATTTTTGCAATCTTTCTTGTGAGGTAAAACTCCATTTAGCGGAGATTCTGTGCAGCAGCTGTAGCACACTTGTAATGTGGACCAACATTTTCTTCTTTTTTCGAATACTTGTACAAGTGCTTTTATTTTTTGATTTGCCTTGTACAGATCTATGTTGCGCTCTTGGAGGTACAAACTCAACTCAGATAATTCTTGGAGAGCATCATACATCAATTCTAGATCCATTAAAAACTCTGTAAATGTAATTATCTTTTTTAAACCTTCATTTAGCATTTATCATTTTTTCATTTTTTCGCTTTCTCAAAATGCTTCACCAGCACTTCAAATTTTTCCCATACTACAAAAACTGAACGGAAATTAGATAAAACATAGTGTATTCGACCAATTTTCAGCAGCTCAACATCAAGTAATTTCGCACATGAATGTAACTCTCTGCTATTTTTTGAGGAAGTATGATACCTTATGAAACCTTATCAAGAAATGATTTATATATATTGATTCCTGAAATATCCTTAACAGCATCGCTTACTGGTAATTCCAGACTATGATTAACACAATATCAAACTATAACAGATGGAAATCTTTCAGTGAGTAATTTCTTAACGCCACCTTTGCATCCTAACATCACTGCTGTGCCATCATATGCTAAAGAAACTAAATAACTCTTCAAGTATTCTTCTGTCATCTAATAAAAATAAAAATATTCGAGTAAAGCATCATATACTCCTTTAGCCGTAACGCTTTTAAGTTCCAATAAATCCAAAAATAAATTGATTGGTGGATTCTTTCCACTGCCTTATACACGGGTTCGAATGTACACTATCAGTGTCGATTTTTGGTTTATAGTGGTTGACTCATCAATCATTACTGAAATCTTACTCTTTGATTTCACGACTTCTGCAATCATCTTTTTCCTCATTTCGTTACCTAAATGATTGATAATATTAATGCATGCGTTTGTAGAATGAAGAATGCGACCAATTTCAGTTCCGTTCATTTCTTGTAGATCAATTTCCATTTCAAAGTTATAAAAGGATTGATTTCCTTTTGCTACTTTATATGGAGTTCGAAAAATATTTGCTGTTACAATTTTCTCACCCGTTAAAGACTTTAAAATAATGTTCTAAAGAGTCTTATATTCAGCTTCTGCAACTATCTTTAATGCAGCTTGACGTCCAGCACATATTCTTTGTGATCAAATATTTTCTTTCGCAGCGACATCAGATGTTGCTTTCTATCTTTGCCAGTAAGATATTTCATTATTTGTCCATTCTTGAGATATTTTCATTCTCATCTTTGCTTCTACGCCAATGTTCCAACTTTCGCAGATAGTGTAACCAAGTTTCTTTTCACGAATGCAGAGTCACTTGTTTTTGGGACAAAAATCTGTTTTTGGTCTAATGTCCAGCAACTTGGCCAGTTCTCATTGTTGTAATCGTCTGCAGAAGGTATATCCGACGTCGTAATTTCGATTTCTTCTATACTTTATCTAATTTTTTACTTAACCAGAGAGCCATCCGAGTAGATGCTGGTAATTTCTTTCATTTTAAAATGTGGGTTAAATTGTTTAATTAATATTTTTATATAATTTTTAAAATATATTAAGTAATTTATAAATGAATTTACAACACCGATAAGAGGAAACGATTATAAATAGTGACGTCATATTTACTATGAGCGCGTTTTATATACAGAGAAAGCACAAAGTTCGCTGACATAGTGAGCCGCATACATTAGATAGATCGACCAGTGGAAGTTTACTGGGCGCCATTTGTAATTGATATATTTGCATAACTTTTATAATACGACAAAAACACAAAAAAATGTAAATTTTGCAAATTATATTTTAAATCATAACGAAAAAAAGGCTTAATAAAAATAAGATAAACAAAATCAAGTAAGATTAAATCAAGTTAGTTCAAAAGAGAATACATATAGCAATTTTGAAAATGGTGATAATGTGTTAATTAGAAAAAAATTGCGTAATAAAGAAGACGACCGATATGAAGGCCCAGAAGTAATAACCAATAAAATACATGAAGGGATTTATGACATAATAATGCCAAATGGTAAAATATTAACAAGAAATGTAGACTGGCTCAAACCTTTTAAAGAGAGGAGAATGTAAGGAATAAGTTAAATAAAGTTTAACTTAATTAATTAACTAATATTATATTAATAAATTAAATGTAAGTAATAATATAATTATATGACTTACATTAATAGAATGATTGTAGAATAATTTTTTCATGCTCGAAATAGTGTTGGCACAAAATAATCCTCTTGTTTGAATATGGTGAATAAGAATAAATATTTGAATTTCTAATCTTTAATTAATTTAAATGAATACAATTAATACTCGATCCTCACAAGAACCAAGTACAATAATATATATAGTCAATAAGAGTCTTAATGTAAATTCGTTTTTACTAAAATTCCATTATCTGGATTTACCCTGGCTTCAAAAATAAAAAGAAGGACTTTTCACTTTTTATCTATTATACTGGACACCAACATCCATTAATAATAAATGTTAATATTCTTTAAATAATTTTATATTCAAATACAAAATTTAACTAAAATAATTAACTAAATTGAATATTTATTGAAATTTCTGAATTTCTTACCATAATTATGAAAAAACCATTTAAATTTAATATTTTTGTCATTTTTGTCTTAATTAAATGCAAATTTTCATAACATTTCAGATGTAAAAATATATCCTATGTCCAATGAATTAAATTATTTGGAAAACCAACAAATAATATGCCATATTGAACCTCCCGTTCGCAATAAGTCAGGGGTGATATTTTATTTAATTGGTATATCAAAAGAAAAATATTCAAGGAGTAATTTGATTATTCAGATACATCCAGATAAATCTCTATTTAATGTTCGAGTTTGTGCTATATGTGGCGACTTGATCTATATGAACAAGTCTCATTGTTACACATTGTACGGTAAGGTTTGTACATTTGATATGAATATCTTGAATAAAATCTCTAAATTTTCAGTTTAATAGTTAATACAAAACTTATTAAAAATTAAAATCCTCATTTTATTTGACAAACTAATGACAAATTCAAAAAGGTTTCCCACAAAGCTTCACTAAAGTATTTTATTCGACGACACTGTCTTCACTATTATTATTAAATCCTGAGAGTTTTCCAACTTGGGATTCGAATAAGTTATGTTATAATTTGCTATATTTTATTGACTTGTTTTTAAATTTAATTTTAAATAAAAATTATTTTTAATGACAGTTAGGTTAATAATTAGAGTTTTTTACAATAATCAAGTGATTATTATTTAATTTTTATGATGACTTTGTAATGATATTGACTTTGACTAAATAATTCTTTCATATATTTTCTATGAATATTGATGAACTTTTAAATATTGAAAATCTAAAGTTGAAACCAGCTAATTTTATCATGATGATATATTTGAAATCTACTTGAAAATTATTGTAAAATATACTGAAATTTGTGATTTTTGAAAGATATATCACGTTATAATTGCTATATAATTGGCTGAATCGATGAAGAATTATGATCAATATATTTCATCTCTAGTTAGGTATTTGATGGTAAATGTGGTGAAATATTTGTAGAAAATATTGATTTTAGTGAATTTTGATCTTTTAGTGGGCTCTTACTATATGAATTTAGATACTAAATTATTTCAATGGAAGGATGTTTGTAACAATTAAATAAAATTCATATTTTGAAGAATTTTCTATGGATTTTAAGAGAATTGATATATTAAAGGGCTGATATATTAAAGTCGATTGGATTTAGTAAAGGTTCAGTTAAGATGGTAATATATGATTTTAAAGGGGTGTTTAAAATGGTAGAAATATTTGGTGAGGGATCGGTTAAGGTGGAAATGTTTGAAATCTCTATTTAAATCGACAATGTTCTTATTGGTAAAATTTTAAAGGGAAATAGTCAGTATTTAGCTATTAATTAATAATAGTTCCTGTGAAATTATATCGTTTTAGAGGTTTATTATGTCGTGATGAATGTTATTGCACAGTAATTTAGATTTATGTTTTAGAACCAGTTTTTTATTAATTATCCACTGTTTTATTAAGTCGTTTAGGGTTAATGATCACTTGGTTTTGACAATGAAATATTGGAAATCTTTAGAATTAATTGGGATTGATATCAAAGGTTATTGCTTTAAATTATTTTATTTAAGAAGTTATTTTATTCATTGTGGGGATATCAGTGACAAAACTTAAGAAATATTGACTTAAAAGTTGAAAATCAACAACAGCTAAAGAAAATTGATCTTTATTGAAGGAATTTTATGATTTTAATTAGATTTCTAGAAATTAAATCGGTTGAATATTAAGGGTAAAATCTATTGAAGGAATATTGTTATCGGATGGATAAATCTTTCAATGATATTTTGCTAAATTAGCTTTGTTAAATATTATTTTAAATGACTAAAAAGAGAAAATTAACCAATATTCTTAAATTATTTACGCAAAATATTCCTGTTTTAGTAAAAGTTACTCAAAAAATCCCTATTTAAAAATGTTAACCATATATTTCTCACAAAGATATATTACACCCAATGATCATCTCATTAAATTAGAAAAGAATTGTAACCCTATATTTCTAACAAAAAAAACACCTTAATCGGTTAAATGTTAACCAAATGATCATGTTTCTAATATGACTCCTTTTTGACTCGAACAAAAATATATTACGCCCAATGATCATCTCATTAAATTAGAAAAGAATTGTAACCCTATATGAACATGTATTTCTAACTAAAGCACTTTAATTGGTCAAATGATAACCAAATGATCATGTTTCTATTATGATTCCTTTTTGACTCGAACAAAGACAGAAATTTACTCCAAATGATAAAGACTTTCTACCAAAATTATCAATGAATATATGTTGTTATTAATGATTATGCATTTCTCACTAAATTATCTAAGAATATTTAACTAATATACATATGCCTTAATTAATATACCCTTGCGACATGTTGAATATGACCAGTACCCTTACGACAAATACACATAAGGGAACAGAATATATTGTCGGATAAATTCAGACTACATATATATAAAAACTTACAATATGCTATGGTTTTTATTGATTAATTTGTTGTATATTGCATTGATACATCAAAATGTCAGATAATATTTATAAATTAACTAAAAAAATACACAAAAATACTATATTACCTAAGAATTCTGTTATGTTTCTAGTTAAATAGTTGGTATATGTATCAACTATATAAAAATTGTTATGAATCCAAGAATATTTTAATTAAATGGTACAACCAAAAACATGGATTTCTAACTAAATTGGTAAATTTATCTGAAAATATTTTACTTAAGAAATTCCTATATTTACAATAACCATGTACTTTTCACTAAATTGCCTAAAAATTTGCTATATGGTATTGTTAAATAAAATAATCATAAAATTAAAAATAATAATATTATGACAAGGCATGAAAAAATAATATAATTGTATGACTAATAAATTTGCAATACAAGTGCATAATTAACAAAGACTTTGCAATAAATGGGCATGATTAACAAAGACATTAAAAATATTATATTTGCATTATGTCGAAGATGATTATGGCAGTAATATCAGAGGAGAATGAATGGACAGAGAAAAGCATCATTATGAATATTTCATGAATTGTAAATTTCCATATATATAAATATCACTATTTCAAAAATTAATACAAATATTAAAACAAAATGAATGTGTTTTAATCAAAAGTATTAGAATAAAACAATAAATTTATAAAAACAAATTAAAACATTTATTTACGGAACAATAATAACCAATACTACTGTAACACATAATGTTAACTTTAAAATATTGGTTAGGGTTTCTTCTACTTTTCGAGCATCTTCATGGTTCTTGCGAAGATCTTTTTCCATTTTGATGAACTCATGGGTATCCATTCATCACCATTTGGTAGTTGCGCCAAATATATTTAATTACCAAGATGATTTCATATTATTTGATAATTTTTCCCGTCATAATCCATTACCATAATTCATTTGATATAATATTGAGAACTTACATATATATAATATGATATTCATTAATCTGTGTTGAACAAGCTTGGCAATTGTGAACGTTCTTCTCGTGACACTTAGAACAAACAATTACGTGACCACACGGTAAATACAAAACCGAAACTTGATTTTCTTTACAAATTGAACAAGTTAAATACCTTTTCTTAACATCGTTCAGTTTTTCCGTTAGCTTATTTTCAATCAAATCGGCTTTTGCTATCCATTCATAAATCAATCTACTATATCCCAATTTCAACCTTAAATACATGCAACTCCAAAAGTATTCATTCAGTGAATCGTTGTTTACCACTGTTTTTTCTAAATACATTAAATAACTAGATAACTTCAAAATGTATTTATCATAATTAAATAAATCAATCAAATATTCAATAGAGGAATGTTTGAAACTTTTTAAAATATTTATGATTTCCTTATCAGTGTAAGTATCATGATTATTTATAAAATCTTCAACTGTGTTGTTAAAAGATTTCAATGAACGCTTATCTTCAGAATAGGTTGGACTTAATATTTCCTTATTTCTAGTAGGACTTCCTTGCTATAAATGACATATATAAAAATATTGACAAAATAATAAAGTTACCAAATGTGTTTTGTGATTTACACATTCATATTCAACAGTGTTACTTGTAGAAATCATCAGTAATAAATAAATTTCTTAATAACTAAATTACTTTTGTTTTTACATTTATAACGATTGAGATAGCCAATCAAATTAGAGTTTTCAAAATTTAGAAATTGTAACCATGGTTGAACCTTCAAATGTCTAAGTAACATCATATTGTATAACAATATAAATAAGCATGACTAGTACCCTTGAAACCTGTTGAGTGTGAGCAGTACCCATAGGGGGACAAAATATTTTGTCGGATAGACTAGGAGTATATATATTAATACTAATAATAATAATAATAATAATAATAATAATAATTATATGACCTTGAAAATGATTTTTGGTAAAGTGTTAATAACTTTGTCAATATTAATGATGATGATACCTTCTATGGCTCAATCGATAGGTTGGGCTTTAAAATGAGCTATCGTTGAATAATTTTGGTTGGCGGGAACTCTGTAAATTTAAATTTTAAAATATGACCTTGAAAAATAAAGAATGACCTTGAAAAAATAAATGACCTTGAAAAAATAATATTTTGTAAAATAATAATAAAATAGTCAAATAACCTTGAAAATGGTCTCGGGAAAACGTTAATAACTTTGTCAATATTAATGATGATGATACTTTCAATAGCTCATTCGAAAGGTCTTGCACTGAACTTCAAACTAAGTTATCGATCAATGAAATAAAATGATTGAAACGATAACCTTTGGGCAAACGAAAACCAGGGGCCCGCTAGATCACTAATAATATTTTGAATAATAATAATAATAATTATATGACCTTGAAAATGATTTTTGGTAAAATGTTAATAACTTTGTCAATATTAATGATGATGATAATCTTTATACATCAGTAGATAGATCTTGCACTGGGCTTTAAAATGAGCTATCGATTAATAAATTCAGATAATGAAACATTACGTTTTGGGGTGAAAAAAAGTAGGGGCCCTCTGGATCACTTAATAATATTTTGACAAATAATAATAATTTAACTATGAAAAGATGGTGGTCATCAATTGTTAATAACATTAAAACTATTAAAGATATATAAAATACCTATAGCACATCTTAAAGGTCTTGCACTGGGCTTTAAGATGAGCTATCGTTGAATAATTTTGGTTGGCGGGAACTCTGTAAATTTAAATTTTAAAATATGACCTTGAAAAATAAAGAATGACCTTGAAAAAATAAATGACCTTGAAAAAATAATATTTTGTAAAATAATAATAAAATAGTCAAATAACCTTGAAAATGGTCTCGGGAAAACGTTAATAACTTTGTCAATATTAATGATGATGATACTTTCAATAGCTCATTCGAAAGGTCTTGCACTGAGCTTCAAACTAAGTTATCGATCAATGAAATAAAATGATTGAAACGATAACCTTTGGGCAAACGAAAACCAGGGGCCCGCTAGATCACTAATAATATTTTGAATAATAATAATAATAATTATATGACCTTGAAAATGATTTTTGGTAAAATGTTAATAACTTTGTCAATATTAATGATGATGATAATCTTTATACATCAGTAGATAGATCTTGCACTGGGCTTTAAAATGAGCTATCGATTAATAAATTCAGATAATGAAACATTACGTTTTGGGGTGAAAAAAAGTAGGGGCCCTCTGGATCACTTAATAATATTTTGACAAATAATAATAATTTAACTATGAAAAGATGGTGGTCATCAATTGTTAATAACATTAAAACTATTAAAGATATATAAAATACCTATAGCACATCTTAAAGGTCTTGCACTGGGCTTTAAGATGAGGTATCGTACAATAAAGTCTTTTTGCGGGAACATTAATTTTTGGGATGAAAAAAACTAGGGCCCTCTGGATCAATTTTTAAAAAAAAATGACCTTGACCTTGACCCCCCTACTATAGTCTGAATAATCCTTGGCTTTTTTAGCGAGGATCCTTTTTTCTATTGAATTTCTCAGGTTCCATCGAGACCCCCTAACTAAAGTCTGAAAAAAAAATTAATTTCTATTGAAAAAAAGTTTTTGTATTGAAAATCCCAGAAAAAAAAGTGTGGCTCCCTGCCGCAATTACATAATCAAGAAAGCAAAATAATCGAGTTGCCGCAATTTTTTACCCCCCCCCCCCCCCACACACACATTTGTTTCACGATATATTTCGACAGTTTTACTGTTATCATCAGGTAAGATATAATAACAATAGAAATTATAGATTTTTATTTATTATTTAATAATTTTTAAATTTCAATTTAAAATTATTTTATTATTAAATAAATTTAAAATTTAAAAACAGCTTACATTTTTTTAAAATAATTTTGCCATTAGAATCCTAATAAATAATTTCAAATGTGAAATTTCTATAATATTTACTCAAATCATGAAAATGATTTGTATGAAATAATTACTCATTGTTTTTGTATATATTTTAACTCATTTTAAAATTTTATTATTTGAAGAAAAAATGGCACATAAAAATTTAGAGTTTAAAATAAGTTGTCAAGCAAATAAAGAGATAAAATAGTAAATGACGAGGTCTAATTTAATTTTGGGAAGTTCTTGATAGCACATGAAATCTCATTTAGATCTATTATTTCAAGATTTGGATAAATAAATTTAAAAACCCACTATTTAAACCTACAAACTTTATTTTATAAATAATCACCAATTTTTCTCAAAATTCACAAATAAAATGAAAAAAGGGAAACACACAAACACAACATGGAATAATAACATTTAAAATTTTTATTTTTTGAAGAAACATTGACAAATAAAATTCAAAATTTAATGAAAAAATTCTACAGAAAATGATATAAATTTTCATATTAAACGGTTACTATGAATAGAAAGAAGTTTTTTTAATTCTTAATTTTAAAATTTGAATAGATAAACTTAAAATAAGTCAATATAAAAATGTGAAAACACTATTTTGCAAATATTTGGTCATTTTACCAAATAAGCATAAATAAAAAGAAAACATGTGGAGAATAATATAAAAAAGTTATTGAAATTTAATTATTTTTTAAAGAATAAAATTTTGAAAATAAAGAATTTGAAAAAAAAAATTTGTCCAAAATTGTGAGTCATCTATTGGTTTACACACGAACCTGTATTATAAATGATAATATTCCGTAAAGCCAAGTATTATAGACGATTTTATTCCACGAAATCGACAGTATCCAGACATCCTACAAATTTCATAAGAATTGTATGTTGTTAGTCAAAAAAGTATTATCTTAAATAATTCATTCAAATAAATTCATTCAATTCAAATCCATTTCAATCCATTCAAAAAACAACTGAGCCAATAAATTCAAACTAAAGTTTATATTAATTATAATTGTGAGACGTTTAAAAATACTAAAAATTTCTATAAATTAATTGTAATAAAAGAAATATTTTGTAAACAATTCTTTGAAAGTAAAATAATTATCAAGTAAAACTTTTAATAATTAGAATAGTTAAAAACAAATTTAAAATTACAATTAAACATTTAGTAAAGTTTTGTTAAATATATAGGTTTATTAAAATGTAACTGAAATTAATTTAAAAAATAAATCACAATAAAAATTATAGTAATTAAAAATCGTATGTTTAATGTATGTATAAATATTTAAAAAGATCATGTCAAGAAATTTTGCATAGTTTGAATTCTCCTAACTTTGTTTAAATATTGTGTAATAAAAATATATTTTTATTAAAAGCGTAGATTTATTTGTAATTTAATGATCGATACACCGAAATAATACACCGGAAGTTCAGGAAAAGAGAAACTAGCAATACTATCAAAATTTCAATATATTAATTATAAAAATATAGTTATCAATACAAGTATTTGTGTACTTTGTGGTATAAAAAAAAACAAGAACAAAAAAATACCGAAAAATATTTTCAAATATCAATAAAAAGAGAAAGAAAAGAATGAAAATAATGTTCAATTGAAATATTCATTTAAATATGATTTTCAACATTTATCGAAAAATTATAAATAATAAAAACAATCAAAATCCCATATGATTCTACAAATAATTGTGGAAAAAAAATACACTTTTCTTATATTTGAATTGAAAATCAACAAAATCTTAATTTATTAATTAATAGATTCTTTGAAAATTGTTTTACTATATCTTCTAAGGTGTAAACTCTAAACTATTTTTTAGATCTAAATTCTCTAAAATATAATAATAAATCTAATATATTAATTTTATTATTATAAGAACTTTTTTTTCTTCCAATTTCATCACTGGTTATTTTTTCCATTCAATTTACTAGCAAGAGAGTTTGAAGACTATAAATTATTAATATATCGATGTTTGTTGATACTCACGAATTTTCGGCACTGCCTTTTTCAAGTTAATTTCGATATGTTAATATGTTTGCTAATTATTTCAACAATATATTTCAAATGCGATTTAAATTATTTTTTATTCAATTAAATTATTTTCATATTTTTTATTTTTCATTTTGACAGAAAATCAAAATAAATATAATATAATTAAATAACAGGTTAATTGACCAAAAAAATAAAACGTTTTGTTGATAATATAAGTTCAGTTAATTTTTATTTATTTTAGCTAACCAATCATATACTGTTACTATTACACCTCAGTCAAGTAAATAATAAAATAAATCTTTCCTAAATCTACTTCATTTCCAAACATCTTATTCAATCTTTGTCCCATTACTCATTTTATAAGATATTATATGTCGATCCCATATCTTACGCACGCCCATATCTTAAGCAAAATTTTTTTATTCTACAGAAAGAAAGAAAAAGCAATAAAAACACCAAAATATTATATAAAAAGCCATTAAATAATGAAATTTAATTATTGTTTTTCTAAATTATCTTTTTCAGCCTATTTTTACAAACAACCATGTGATTTTCTTCATTCAAATCCGATTTTAATCTAAAAGACTCGTTTCCAACTCTTTCTACTATTATCCAACTTCCTTCTTCATAAAAATCTTCCATTTTTCTTTTTCTTGTTTCTGTGTTTGCATCAAAAGATTTCTTAACCAAGACACGCTCTCCAGGATTAAAAGTAATAGAATGATAGTGAACATCTGCATCACTCACCATTCTTCTGGTATATCTGTTTCGATAATTTTGGTCAACCAGGCTTTCTCGAATAATTTCACTATTTGATTCAGCATTAATGCTTTCATTTTCATTGCTATTGCCATTATTATTGGTGTTTAAATCCCCAACTAGATCAGTATATTCATCTGATTCAACTAAAAGTGAATTTTCATTATTAATATTTTCCAACAATAAATTTTCTCTCATTTCGCTTCTTTGTCTTCCTTTAAAAGCATTCATTGGTGTCGTGTTAATTGCTCTATGCCATGTTGTATTATATTTAAAGACAATTTCATCATGAATGTCAATCCATCTTTTTATTGGCTGTGCCGATAGACATTTTGCCATTTTTTAACAATTGTTTGATTCACTCTCTCTACCTGTCCTTGATTTCTTAGATGCCGAGGTCTTCCACGCACATGCTAGATTCTTTTTTCAATGAAAAAGGTTCTTAGAACCTGATTGACAAATTTTTTTCTTTTTGCGTAAGATATGAGCGTGCGTAACATATGGGTTCGACATTATATATATTCAATTTTTACATCGATGTTGCTTTACTTAAGTCAAACAATTTAAAATAAAAATTACTCATAATTTATATTTTGAAAAATCACATTATTATAAATTTTCTCTTTTTTCTCTTTGTCCATCGAAATTGTTGAAATATAAATATATTTCAATATTTTCTATTCAATAAATTGTATCTCATATAATTTAGTTGTGAAATCTGTTAAATATTTCAATAAGTTGGTGCAACACAATGTCTAATATAATTAATCACTTATTATGTATGTAGCTATATTTGTCATTCGATAAATAGAATCAGTCAATGGAAATTATAAATTGAAACTTCAAACAAATATTATTAATCGGATTGAAATACACTTAACACTTTGAAAATAAATTAAACTGATTTTATTGATTCAAATATAAATATTTTCTCTCATTTTACACTTGTTATTGCATGTAATTTAAATAATAGATTTCTAATACAAAATCAAATATTTTGTGGATTTATATTTGTTTTTTTTCATATAAGTGAATAAATAAGAATATATTTAGTGAATTTCTTATTTAATTTAGCTAACCAATCATATACTGTTGATATTACACCAAAGTCAAGTATTCTAAACTTTCTACAAAATGAAGTGATAAACTGCCAAATCCTACCAATGCCTCCAGTGGATTTCAACAAAATCCAGTTTTTCTTGACAAATATAAAACCAGAATATTATACAAGAAACAATCATACTATTGAAATTATACCTAACAGCTCATTGGTAAATATTGAGATTTGTGCAGTTTGTGCTAATTTAACATACATGAACGCTACGCAATGCTATACTTTGCTACGTAAGTATATTTTGTTTCATTTTATTTACAATATTTATAATTTACTCCGATTGCGTTGTAAGTCTTTATTTAATTATTTACGCTCAATACCAGCAACTAAATAAAAAAATAAACCTTTACTAAATCTACTTTATTTCCAAACATCTTATTCAATCTTTGTCCCATTAATCATTTTATAAGATATTATATATATTCAATTCTTTACATCGATGTTCCTTTACTTAAGTCAAACAATTTGATAAACATTACTCATAATTTATATTTTGAAAAATCACTTTATTATAAATTTTCTCTTTTTTCTCTTTGTCCATCAAAATTGTTGAAATATAAATATATTTCAATATTTTCTATTCAAAAAATTTTATATCATATTATTTAGTTGTGAAATCTGTTAAATATTTCAATAAGTTGGTGCAACACAATGTCTAATATAATTAATCCCTTATTATGTATGTAGCTATATTTGTCATTCGATAAATAGAATCAGTCAATGGAAATTATAAATTGAAACTTCAAACAAATATTATTAATCGGATTGAAATACACTTAACACTTTGAAAATAAATTAAACTGATTTTATTGATTCAAATATAAATATTTTCTCTCATTTTACACTTGTTATTTCATGTAATTTAAATAATAGATTTCTAATACAAAATCAAATATTTTGTGGATTTATATTTGTTTTTTTTCATATAAGTGAATAAATAAGAATATATTTAGTGAATTTCTTATTTAATTTAGCTAACCAATCATATACTGTTGATATTACACCAAAGTCAAGTATTCTAAACTTTCTACAAAATGAAGTGATAAACTGCCAAATCCTACCAATGCCTCCAGTGGATTTCAACAAAATCCAGTTTTTCTTGACAAATATAAAACCAGAATATTATACAAGAAACAATCATACTATTGAAATTATACCTAACAGCTCATTGGTAAATATTGAGATTTGTGCAGTTTGTGCTAATTTAACATACATGAACGCTACGCAATGCTATACTTTGCTACGTAAGTATATTTTGTTTCATTTTATTTACAATATTTATAATTTACTCCGATTGCGTTGTAAGTCTTTATTTAATTATTTACGCTCAATACCAGCAACTAAATAAAAAAATAAACCTTTACTAAATCTACTTCATTTCCAAACATCTTATTCAATCTTTGTCCCATTAATCATTTTATAAGATATTATATATATTCAATTCTTTACATCGATGTTCCTTTACTTAAGTCAAACAATTTGATAAACATTACTCATAATTTATATTTTGAAAAATCACATTATTATAAATTTTCTCTTTTTTCTCTTTGTCCATCAAAATTGTTGAAATATAAATATATTTCAATATTTTCTATTCAAAAAATTTTATATCATATTATTTAGTTGTGAAATCTGTTAAATATTTCAATAAGTTGGTGCAACACAATGTCTAATATAATTAATCCCTTATTATGTATGTAGCTATATTTGTCATTCGATAAATAGAATCAGTCAATGGAAATTATAAATTGAAACTTCAAACAAATATTATTAATCGGATTGAAATACACTTAACACTTTGAAAATAAATTAAACTGATTTTATTGATTCAAATATAAATATTTTCTCTCATTTTACACTTGTTATTTCATGTAATTTAAATAATAGATTTCTAATACAAAATCAAATATTTTGTGGATTTATATTTGTTTTTTTTCATATAAGTGAATAAATAAGAATATATTTAGTGAATTTCTTATTTAATTTAGCTAACCAATCATATACTGTTGATATTACACCTCAGTCAAGTATTCTAAACTTTCTACAAAATGAAGTGATGAACTGCCAAATCCTACCAATGCCTCCAGTGGATTTCAACAAAATCCAGTTTTTCTTGACAAATATAAAACCAGAATATTATACAAGAAACAATCATACTATTGAAATTATACCTAACAGCTCATTGGTAAATATTGAGATTTGTGCAGTTTGTGCTAATTTAACATACATGAACGCTACGCAATGCTATACTTTGCTACGTAAGTATATTTTGTTTCATTTTATTTACAATATTTATAATTTACTCCGATTGCGTTGTAAGTCTTTATTTAATTATTTACGCTCAATACCAGCAACTATATAAAAAAATAAACCTTTCATAAATCTACTTCATTTCCAAACATCTTATTCAATCTTTGTCCCATTAATCATTTTATAAGATATTATATATATTCAATTCTTTACATCGATGTTCCTTTACTTAAGTCAAACAATTTGATAAACATTATGTTGTGGTTGAGGCAATCCGATCTGGTAATTTGGCAATAGAATTTTCAGTAAGAGCATCGTCTAGATAACCGCCTTTCATATCATGACATAAGAGAACTTTATTGCGTTGCGAATTATGATTTCCGACAACTTTCATTCCATTCATTTCTTGGAATATTGGTTTCTGGTAATCAAATATACAATTGTTGCTAGTATTAACTGGCTTCCAATTATTTAATTCCTTATATGTATATAATGGTCTCATTTTTCTACAAATTGGCTGATAAAATTGAAAACGAATTATAATTCTCAAAAAAAACAACTACCATTGTAATATTTTAAAACACCCAGTTTATTCATTTATTTTTGGAATATTTAAACAAGCCAGGAAATCTTTTACAAAATTTCTACATATAAGTATACAAAATTACAAAAAATACAAAATTATATCATTCGATAAAAAATAAACAGATTTTTAAAAATATATAATTTAAAAAGCTTAACGATTTTATAAAGTTCGCGTAAGAATTTCAAATAGTCAATTACTAATAAATAAATGCAAAATAAACAAATTTAGGTTTTTATATTATTGTTAGGATTTGTTCCGTATTTCGCGAATTGTAATGGATGAGGGTGTTGGTCTATGAGAGCCAACACTAAAACTATACAGTTTATCTTGATAATGATAACATGGCATCGAATTTGCTATACTCTTCTGAGATTGATTAATAGAGCCTGATTGATAAGTAGAAGTATTTGCTGATCGCACGAATTTTGATTGACTGTTATTGTGTTCTGTTTGGTCCTTAGTCGCTGGTGACCGCGCATTTATATATATAATATAATATCGTATAATATAATATAATATAGTATAATAGGTATATAGATATTGTTAAGGCCGTGTAAAGGCTCACTACATCAGCCCCACGGGAAGTCGCGGAGCGCACAGGGACTCAAGAATAGAGATTGATGAAAGATCCACTAGAAACAAGATGTAAGTCGAAAAGTAGTGACAATTTATCAAAGGTAGATAGTGTCTAAAAAGGAAATCGGCGATTGATGAATTAATTGATCACATGGAATAAAGTTAAGTGAATTTCAGCATCAGATGTGTCAAGTTTTCATTGGAATAGACTCTGGCAAGTCTTGGAGGTTTGGAAATGTCTTCCCCAATTTGGCGCACCCAAATCTTATCACTATGTTTCACATTTTTCGCGGTTCGCTGCTTGTCGGGTTTCGAAACAATTGAGCGAAGATTTAGTGGATTTGTTGTTGCTGAATGTGTATTCAATGTAGCTAAATTTTCATCGCGTTGGTAGTTTGTGATCATGGTACGCGCGATTTCGTTTGAGTCCGTGGCAGGTTCTACTGAAAGGTTTTCGTTCGACGTAGTTGAAATGGGTTCGACTGAAACTTTCTCTAAATCAGAGTGAAGTTTGTCTTCGTCCACGTCATCAGAAATCATAAAAGCCGGTTTAAGTCGGCACAAATTTATATTTTGGGTAACCCCGTTAATAATGATGTGGGCATTGTTATCCTTAATGTCGATCAATTTGTAAGGCCCCGAATATCTCGGTTTTAGACCTGAATCCGTAATATTACGAAGATAAACGTGAGTTGCGTCCTTGAAGGACTTTGGACGTACGGTGTATATGAGGAAGCATAAGAAAACTGTGGGTTGCTATCGATCGAAAGAAAATGATCTCTAGCCATATCTAATTCCTCAAAGGTAGGAGCGTTATCAAAATCAACTAATTCGTTAGGTAACGATGTTGAAGAACCGAAAAGTAACTGTGCCGGTGTAGTTCCGGTAGTCCTGGAGGGTGTGTTACGCCAACCAAGAAGGACAAAAGGTAAAGCTTTAGTCCAATTAAGTCTCGATGAAAGTATTCCAAGAGAGGTCTTCAAAGTACGGTGAAATCTTTCGATCATGCCGTTTGTCTGAGGATGGTAAGCAGTTGAACGGAGGTGTTGTATACCGAGCTTTTCAGTTAGCTGTTGAAATAACTGGGATTCAAACTGAGATCCCCTGTCTGTGATTATTGATTTCGGAACACCGTATCTAGAAATCCAATGTTGCAAAATTGAATTTGCTACAATTTCAGCAGAAATGTTTTTCAGAGGAATAACTTCAAGCCAACGCGTTTTCCGGTCAATCATAGTTAATAAGTAAGAAAAACCGCGATCAGAAGGCAAGGGGCCGACCAGGTCGATGTGAAGAATTTCGAACCTATTTCCTGTCGGATAGTGAATCATCTGTGGCTTAGTGTGTCTAGTGATCTTGTGTTGTTGACAACCGATGCACTGACTCACCCACAACTTAATATCGTGCCTCATTGCTGGCCAAACCACATGTGAATGCAATAGGTTGAAGGTAGCCGACGAACCTGGATGATGTAAGTCGTGAATGGAGTGGAAAGCTAATTTCCGTAAGGAATCGTGCAAAATCGGTCTTAAAACACCTGATAAAGACGAGTCAAAGTGAACTCCGTCCACGATTTGAAGCTTATCGCCAAAAGCAGCTAGATCTTTTGCCGAAGGTGGATTGTCGCGGAGGCACTGTACTGGAAATATCGGATCGTGCAATATAGCGTTGGTACTGCGGGAAAGACAGTCTGCAATAACGTTTTCTTTGCCGGCAATGTGGCGTATTTCGCAAGAAAATTCTGAAATATAACTGATTTGCCTCTGTTGTCGTGGAGATGGGTCTTTCATTCCAAAAAGATAAGTTAGCGGTTTGTGGTCAGTGTAGATGACAAAAGGACGACCTTCAAGCAAGTGCTTGAAATGTTTGATTGAAAGATATATGCCTAAGAGTTCTCGGTCGAAAGCCGAATATTTCCGTTGAGCGGAAGAAAGTTTCTTTGAGAAAAACTCTAAGGGTTCAGAAATATCATTATGTAATTGGTGTAATACTGCACCAATAGCAACGTTTGATGCATCAGTGGTCAGACTCCAAGGTAAATCAGCATTGGGAAAATGGAGTGTTTTGAATTTTCGAAAGTGCCGACTTAGCGTTTTCAAATGCACTGAGTGTGGTATCGCTCCATGACACTAAAGACTTTTTTGGTTTTGAGACGAGACCTGAAAGAGGTGACAAAATGTCAGAAACCCCTGGAATAAAACGATGACAATAGTTTATCGTTCCCAAAAAACTTCTCAGTTGTGAAACTGTTTTTGGAAGTGGGAATTTGGCTATGGTATCTAGTCTATCCGGAGGAGGTCGGATTCCATCTGCGGAAATTAAATGTCCCAGGAAACGAGTCTCGTGTTGGAAGAAGGTACACTTATCGACGTTTACCTTAAGGTTGTATTGCCGAAGTGCTGTTAAAGTTTTTGTCAGATGGGTTTTATGCGTCTCTAAGTCAGGTGATCCGACTAAAATGTCGTCTATGTAAGGAACTGCGAAAGGCAGGTCCATTAAGACTTGATCAATATACCTTTGAAAGGTCTGTGCAGAATTCCGAAGGCCAAATGGCATATGCACGTACTCGAAAAGTCCGATCGGAGTTATTACGGCTGTTTTTTCTATGTCAGACTCTCGCACGGGTATCTGATGGTACGCCTTCACGAGGTCGATTGTGGAGAAAATCTTTGCCTTTGAAAGACGGTGAAGGATATCACTAACAAGCGGCATGCTATAGGAATCATGTACCGTAATAGCATTAAGGTTTCGATAGTCGCCACACGGACGGAAAGTGCCATCTTTTTTTGGGACCAGGTGCAATGGTGATGACCATGGAGATTTAGATCTCCGAATGGTACCCTCATGTAAGAGGTTAGTGAACTCGGAACGTACAAATTCGAGTTTTTCATTCGACAGTGGTCTAATTTTGCATCTAACTGGTAAAGATGAAGTTGTGTCGATCGTGTGGCAGTAGAGCGGCTTCGAAACGTCACTTATTGGCGTGTTAAAACACCTATTAATAATATCTAAGGCTATTTTTGGGTGTTCGATTGTTATAACCGTTTTCGACGGAGTAGTATTTATATCGTCCGTTCCTATCCGTTGTGGATCTTCAAAGATGTTTGAGGGAATAGTGCTGCAGTTTAATTGATTATTTATCCTTAAAGTGCGTCCACGGCAATCTACGAGTAGTTCGTTAGCGCTTAAAAAATCAGATCCTAATATGGGGATAATAACCTCTGCTATATAAAATTTCCACTCAAATAATTGGTCGGACAGAAATGGCAACGAGAAAGCAATTGTCTTTGAACCTAAAGTCTCAACAACACTTACCGTTTGCGGCCTTCAAAGAAATATCGACAGTGTTGAGGTCTGGAAGGTACTCTTTAGGTAAGATCGACAAGCTGGAACCAGTGTCGACAAGGAATTTTAGTCTGTTGGAAGGAGACGACAATATATTAAAAGCGTTTGACTCTGCTTCTATTAAAAATAAATCTGATTTTGATGAAATTTTGCCTCCCACCTCTGCCGCTAGAAGTGGTGGCATTATAAGTTTTTTTGATTGTTTGCTTTAGGTTTTGTGTAATTGGAGCAGCCTTCGAAGCATTTTAAGGCTTTATCTCCAAACCTGTCGTGGTATATACACTTGTCAAGTATCTGACAGGATGGTGCTTTATCTCGCCAATTGCAACCTAAATGGCAGAACCGTGCCTTGTTACGAAACTTAAAATGGAAACGGCACAGGTTCCTGGTTGCAGGTGAAGGTGAACGTTGACGAGTATTTTGTACAAAGTGTGATTTTTGGGCATATTGCCTGTCGTCATTTGTCCGCCTGGTGGACATGCTATTCTCAAGCTCGCTGATGCGTTTAGTGAGGCCTGTAATAGCGCAAAGTAAGGCTTCTTCGGTCGAAGGTTTTAAAAAAGAAGAAGAAGGTAAAATTTCGGGGTTAGAGCTGTTACTTAACTGCACAGAGCAAGTTGGTTGCGGACCAAGTGGCACGACTTCGTTAATCTTGTCGGCCATCTTTGCTAGCTCTACCACGTCTGCTGTTGACGAAAGCGCTAAAATTTGTTGTGCGTGTGGCGGTAAAGCAGACAGAAAAAATTGCCTCAAGAGTTTTTGATCCGCCGCAGCCTCCGGATGTATTTGCGTTAGTTCCGCCATAGCGTGTTGCAAGAACTGTGATGGTTTTCTGCTGCCCAAAGTTTGCGTCTTAAAGTATTTAGTGAAGACGGCAGCTGTAGGTTCCTTAAAAATATCGAGGATTGCCGTACGCAATTCTTCATATGGGTTTTTTTACGCTAGTAGGCGAAGTGCGAAGGATCACGGACGAAAGTTTACTTAATATCGTCGGCGGAATCAACGGCAAGATGCGACAGTATTTGTCTCGTGAACTGGTTACCTCGATTCCCTCGAGTGCTAGTTCGGTAGCTATCAGCCAAGTAAGTGGAGAGTTATTCTCATCCAAAAAATATTGACATAAGTACGTTGATCGCTGGTTGTTGGACCTACGCTTATGTTTTGCCTGTTTGGGGTTGCTGCCTGAGTCATTCTCCGAATCGGAGGAACCGCCAGAAAGTGGCAACAAACAATGAATGACGCTGTATGGTGTCACTCCATAGTCGCCCAAGGTACGACTGTCGGAAAGGATGTTGCCGTTATACGACAAGAGAAAACGGCATTTGTGATTAGTCAATGTGCTGTAATTTTTAGAAAGACCTTTAATTGTAGTGTCTGTGTCAACTGAAACGGTTTGTGTCTTATTTGTTCCAGGGGTTTTCTATTAATATTTGGAACTTTTTGGGCCCCGGTGCGGCGCTACCCTCTCGTGTGGGCTGATGCTTATTTAAATAATTTTTTATAATTTTATATATGATATCAATAATAATATAAATCAATAATAATATAGTATAATTTAATAATAATATAATAATATAATTTAGAGGTAATCGATCTAAGGTACCTGGCGGTGCTGACACGGGCATTGCTTGATTGAGTCTCGATTCGCTTGGAGACGGTTTATTGTCGTGAATAAATGGCTGTCCCGGTGCACGAGAGTTTAATGTGAAAAAATGATTATTCTGTTGCATTAAGAATTCATTTGGATTTGGTCGAAGCATGATGCGTTGTGGGGCTGTGTATAAGACATCACTCGTTAGCAATTTGTTATTTGGTATATAATTATTGATCGGAGTCATTTTTTTACGATTTTCAACGGCAATCATCTCAGCCAATGCTTGTCGGGAAAAATTAATCGAATCAAAACCTATATCGGCTGTATCTTTACATTTCTGATCGTAATGTGAATTCGGTTTCTCCGAGCCAAATATGCGATTTATATCCATTTCGTTTCGATCCTGATACTGACCGTAGTTAAGTACACCGTTGTTGTTTGCCTGTTGATTGATGTTGTGATCGTATGACTGATTATTATTGTTGTTATTGTTGATTGCGGCGTGGTTTTGAGAATTTAACTGGCAGAAACTTTCCAGCAGAGAATTCGACGAACCAACTGAATTTAAACTGTTCATAAATGATTTCTGATCTGAAAGCCGTGACAGGGGAGATGTAGAATTCAGTGTACTGTGGAATTCAGTAATATCATTACCAGCTGAGCTATTGAAAGCACTGAATAGGGGAAATTCGGATTTAGTATCCGATGATTCAGATTGTAATTGAATACTATTACTGATAAATTTGAAAGACGATTTATTTATCGGGTCAGCAATTTGAAATTGACCATTTGGAATATGATTATTATCTGTGATATTTGCAGGGGTTGAAATGGAATTACTTGATGATGTAGACTGCTGTAATTCTTTATAATACATATTTAAATCCTTACATAGAACGACTACGGGATCCAAAGAATCACGATCTGGAATTGTCTGAATTAATTTGATATACTCTTCTCGATTCGATGACAAACAACAGGAATGAGTAATTATCAAATGATCTATCAGCCTATCAATATCATGGGATATAAGATTAAATTTTGATGAAAGTTTTAATTCAGAAAATATTTTGGAAAGCATATGGAACATATTTTGACGTAATTCCGCTGTTCGTTTATGAGAAACTAACATAGATTGTATTTCCTGTAATCTGGATTTAGCAATGATATTAGCCGCTAAATAAGCTTCTAAATGTTCAAATCTTGAACGTTGTTCTGGCACTTCTGACACCAATGTTGTGGTTGAGGCAATCCGATCTGGTAATTTGGCAATAGAATTTTCAGTAAGAGCATCGTCTAGATAACCGCCTTTCATATCATGACATAAGAGAACTTTATTGCGTTGCGAATTATGATTTTCGACAACTTTCATTCCATTCATTTCTTGGAATATTGGTTTCTGGTAATCAAATATACAATTGTTGCTAGTATTAACTGGCTTCCAATTATTTAATTCCTTATATGTATATAATGGTCTCATTTTTCTACAAATTGGCTGATAAAATTGAAAACGAATTATAATTCTCAAAAAAAACAACTACCATTGTAATATTTTAAAACACCCAGTTTATTCATTTATTTTTGGAATATTTAAACAAGCCAGGAAATCTTTTACAAAATTTCTACATATAAGTATACAAAATTACAAAAAATACAAAATTATATCATTCGATAAAAAATAAACAGATTTTTAAAATATATAATTTAAAAAGCTTAACGATTTTATAAAGTTCGCGTAAGAATTTCAAATAGTCAATTACTAATAAATAAATGCAAAATAAACAAATTTAGGTTTTTATATTATTGTTAGGATTTGTTCCGTATTTCGCGAATTGTAATGGATGAGGGTGTTGGTCTATGAGAGCCAACACTAAAACTATACAGTTTATCTTGATAATGATAACATGGCATCGAATTTGCTATACTCTTCTGAGATTGATTAATAGAGCCTGATTGATAAGTAGAAGTATTTGCTGATCGCACGAATTTTGATTGACTGTTATTGTGTTCTGTTTGGTCCTTAGTCGCTGGTGACCGCGCATTTATATATATAATATAATATCGTATAATATAATATAATATAGTATAATAGGTATATAGATATTGTTAAGGCCGTGTAACGGCTCACTACACATTACTCATAATTTATATTTTGAAAAATCACATTATTATAAATTTTCTCTTTTTTCTCTTTGTCCATCAAAATTGTTGAAATATAAATATATTTCAATATTTTCTATTCAAAAAATTTTATATCATATTATTTAGTTGTGAAATCTGTTAAATATTTCAATAAGTTGGTGCAACACAATGTCTAATATAATTAATCCCTTATTATGTATGTAGCTATATTTGTCATTCGATAAATAGAATCAGTCAATGGAAATTATAAATTGAAACTTCAAACAAATATTATTAATCGGATTGAAATACACTTAACACTTTGAAAATAAATTAAACTGATTTTATTGATTCAAATATAAATATTTTCTCTCATTTTACACTTGTTATTTCATGTAATTTAAATAATAGATTTCTAATACAAAATCAAATATTTTGTGGATTTATATTTGTTTTTTTTCATATAAGTGAATAAATAAGAATATATTTAGTGAATTTCTTATTTAATTTAGCTAACCAATCATATACTGTTGATATTACACCTCAGTCAAGTATTCTAAACTTTCTACAAAATGAAGTGATAAACTGCCAAATCCTACCAATGCCTCCAATAGATTTCAACAAAATCCAGTTTTTCTTGACAAATATAAAACCAGAATATTATACAAGAAACAATCATACTATTGAAATTATACCTAACAGCTCATTGGTAAATATTGAGATTTGTGCAGTTTGTGCTAATTTAACATACATGAACGCTACGCAATGCTATACTTTGCTACGTAAGTATATTTTGTTTCATTTTATTTACAATATTTATAATTTACTCCGATTGCGTTGTAAGTCTTTATTTAATTATTTACGCTCATTAGCAGCAACTAAATAAAAAAATAAATCTTTACTAAATCTACTTCATTTCCAAACATCTTATTCAATCTTTGTCCCATTATTCATTTTATAAGATATTATATATATTCAATTCTTTACATCGATGTTCCTTTACTTAAGTCAAACAATTTGATAAACATTACTCATAATTTATATTTTGAAAAATCACATTATTATAAATCTTCTCTTTTTTCTCTTTGTCCATCAAAATTGTTGAAATATAAATATATTTCAATATTTTCTATTCAAAAAATTTTATATCATATTATTTAGTTGTGAAATCTGTTAAATATTTCAATAAGTTGGTGCAACACAATGTCTAATATAATTAATCCCTTATTATGTATGTAGCTATATTTGTCATTCGATAAATAGAATCAGTCAATGGAAATTATAAATTGAAACTTCAAAAAAATATTAATAATCGGATTGAAATACACTTAACACTTTGAAAATAAATTAAACTGATTTTATTGATTCAAATATAAATATTTTCTCTCATTTTACACTTGTTATTTCATGTAATTTAAATAATAGATTTCTAATACAAAATCAAATATTTTGTGGATTTATATTTGTTTTTTTTCATATAAGTGAATAAATAAGAATATATTTAGTGAATTTCTTATTTAATTTAGCTAACCAATCATATACTGTTGATATTACACCTCAGTCAAGTATTCTAAACTTTCTACAAAATGAAGTGATAAACTGCCAAATCCTACCAATGCCTCCAGTGGATTTCAACAAAATCCAGTTTTTCTTGACAAATATAAAACCAGAATATTATACAAGAAACAATCATACTATTGAAATTATACCTAACAGCTCATTGGTAAATATTGAGATTTGTGCAGTTTGTGCTAATTTAACATACATGAACGCTACGCAATGCTATACTTTGCTACGTAAGTATATTTTGTTTCATTTTATTTACAATATTTATAATTTACTCCGATTGCGTTGTAAGTCTTTATTTAATTATTTACGCTCAATACCAGCAACTAAATAAAAAAATAAACCTTTACTAAATCTACTTCATTTCCAAAATTCTTATTCAATCTTTGTCCCATTAATCATTTTATAAGATATTATATATATTCAATTCTTTACATCGATGTTCCTTTACTTAAGTCAAACAATTTGATAAACATTACTCATAATTTATATTTTGAAAAATCACATTATTATAAATTTTCTCTTTTTTCTCTTTGTCCATCAAAATTGTTGAAATATAAATATATTTCAATATTTTCTATTCAAAAAATTTTATATCATATTATTTAGTTGTGAAATCTGTTAAATATTTCAATAAGTTGGTGCAACACAATGTCTAATATAATTAATCACTTATTATGTATGTAGCTATATTTGTCATTCGATAAATAGAATCAGTCAATGGAAATTATAAATTGAAACTTCAAACAAATATTAATAATCGGATTGAAATACACTTAACACTTTGAAAATAAATTAAACTGATTTTATTGATTCAAATATAAATATTTTCTCTCATTTTACACTTGTTATTTCATGTAATTTAAATAATAGATTTCTAATACAAAATCAAATATTTTGTGGATTTATATTTGTTTTTTTTCATATAAGTGAATAAATAAGAATATATTTAGTGAATTTCTTATTTAATTTAGCTAACCAATCATATACTGTTGATATTACACCTCAGTCAAGTATTCTAAACTTTCTACAAAATGAAGTGATGAACTGCCAAATCCTACCAATGCCTCCAGTGGATTTCAACAAAATCCAGTTTTTCTTGACAAATATAAAACCAGAATATTATACAAGAAACAATCATACTATTGAAATTATACCTAACAGCTCATTGGTAAATATTGAGATTTGTGCAGTTTGTGCTAATTTAACATACATGAACGCTACGCAATGTTATACTTTGCTACGTAAGTATATTTTGTTTCATTTTATTTACAATATTTATAATTTACTCCGATTGCGTTGTAAGTCTTTATTTAATTATTTACGCTCAATACCAGCAACTAAATAAAAAAATAAACCTTTACTAAATCTACTTCATTTCCAAACATCTTATTCAATCTTTGTCCCATTAATCATTTTATAAGATATTATATATATTCAATTCTTTACATCGATGTTCCTTTACTTAAGTCAAAAAATTTGATAAACATTACTCATAATTTATATTTTGAAAAATCACATTATTATAAATTTTCTCTTTTTTCTCTTTGTCCATCAAAATTGTTGAAATATAAATATATTTCAATATTTTCTATTCAAAAAATTTTATATCATATTATTTAGTTGTGAAATCTGTTAAATATTTCAATAAGTTGGTGCAACACAATGTCTAATATAATTAATCCCTTATTATGTATGTAGCTATATTTGTCATTCGATAAATAGAATCAGTCAATGGAAATTATAAATTGAAACTTCAAACAAATAATAATAATCGGATTGAAATACACTTAACACTTTGAAAATAAATTAAACTGATTTTATTGAATCAAATATAAATATTTTCTCTCATTTTACACTTGTTATTTCATGTAATTTAAATAATAGATTTCTAATACAAAATCAAATATTTTGTGGATTTATATTTGTTTTTTTTCATATAAGTGAATAAATAAGAATATATTTAGTGAATTTCTTATTTAATTTAGCTAACCAATCATATACTGTTGATATTACACCTCAGTCAAGTATTCTAAACTTTCTACAAAATGAAGTGATAAACTGCCAAATCCTACCAATGCCTCCAGTGGATTTCAACAAAATCCAGTTTTTCTTGACAAATATAAAACCAGAATATTATACAAGAAACAATCATACTATTGAAATTATACCTAACAGCTCATTGGTAAATATTGAGATTTGTGCAGTTTGTGCTAATTTAACATACATGAACGCTACGCAATGCTATACTTTGCTACGTAAGTATATTTTGTTTCATTTTATTTACAATATTTATAATTTATTCCGATTGCGTTGTAAGTCTTTATTTAATTATTTACGCTCATTAGCAGCAACAAAATAAAAAAATAAACCTTTCATAAATCTACTTCATTTCCAAACATCTTATTCAATCTTTGTCCCATTAATCATTTTATAAGATATTATATATATTCAATTCTTTACATCGATGTTCCTTTACTTAAGTCAAACAATTTGATAAATATTACTCATAATTTATATTTTGAAAAATCACATTATTATAAATTTTCTCTTTTTTCTCTTTGTCCATCAAAATTGTTGAAATATAAATATATTTCAATATTTTCTATTCAATAAATTTTATATCATATTATTTAGTTGTGAAATCTGTTAAATATTTCAATAAGTTGGTGCAACACAATGTCTAATATAATTAATCCCTTATTATGTATGTAGCTATATTTGTCATTCGATAAATAGAATCAGTCAATGGAAATTATAAATTGAAACTTCAAACAAATATTATTAATCGGATTGAAATACACTTAACACTTTGAAAATAAATTAAACTGATTTTATTGATTCAAATATAAATATTTTCTCTCATTTTACACTTGTTATTGCATGTAATTTAAATAATAGATTTCTAATACAAAATCAAATATTTTGTGGATTTATATTTGTTTTTTTTCATATAAGTGAATAAATAAGAATATATTTAGTGAATTTCTTATTTAATTTAGCTAACCAATCATATACTGTTTCTTTTAAACCTCAGTCAAGTATTCTAAACTTTCTACAAAATGAAGTGATAAACTGCCAAATCCTACCAATGCCTCCAATAGATTTCAACAAAATCCAGTTTTTCTTGACAAATATAAAACCAGAATATTATACAAGAAACAATCATACTATTGAAATTATACCTAACAGCTCATTGGTAAATATTGAGATTTGTGCAGTTTGTGCTAATTTAGCATACATGAACGCTACGCAATGCTATACTTTGCTACGTAAGTATATTTTGTTTCATTTTATTTACAATATTTATAATTTATTCCGATTGCGTTGTAAGTCTTTATTTAAATATTTACGCTCATTAGCAGCAACTAAATAATAAAATAAATCTTTCCTAAATCTACTTCATTTCCAAACATCTTATTCAATCTTTGTCCCATTACTCATTTTATAAGATATTATATATATATTCAATTCTTTACATCGATGTTGCTTTACTTAAGTCAAACAATTTGATAAACATTACTCATAATTTATATTTTGAAAAATCACTTTATTATAAATTTTCTCTTTTTTCTTTTTGTCCATCAAAATTGTTGAAATATAAATATATTTCAATATTTTCTATTCGATAAATTGTATGTCATATATTTTAGTTGTGAAATCTGTTAAATATTTCAATAAGTTGGTGCAACAAAATGTCTATTATAATTAATCCCTTATTATGCATGTAGCTATATTTGTCATTCGATAAATAGAATCAGTCAATGGAAATTATAAATTGAAACTTCAAACAAATATTATTAATCGGATTGAAATACACTTAACACTTTGAAAATAAATTAAACTGATTTTATTGATTCAAATATAAATATTTTCTCTCATTTTACACTTGTTATTGCATGTAATTTAAATAATAGATTTCTAATACAAAATCAAATATTTTGTGGATTTATATTTGTTTTTTTTCATATAAGTGAATAAATAAGAATATATTTAGTGAATTTCTTATTTAATTTAGCTAACCAATCATATACTGTTACTATTACACCTCAGTCAAGTATTCTAAACTTTCTACAAAATGAAGTGATAAACTGCCAAATCCTACCAATGCCTCCAATAGATTTCAACAAAATCCAGCTTTTCTTGACAAATATAAAACCAGAATATTATACAAGAAACAATCATACTATTGAAATTATACCTAACAGCTCATTGGTAAATATTGAGATTTGTGCAGTTTGTGCTAATTTAGCATACATGAACGCTACGCAATGCTATACTTTGCTACGTAAGTATATTTTGTTTCATTTTATTTACAATATTTATAATTTATTCCGATTGCGTTGTAAGTCTTTATTTAAATATTTACGCTCATTAGCAGCAACTAAATAATAAAATAAATCTTTCCTAAATCTACTTCATTTCCAAACATCTTATTCAATCTTTGTCCCATTACTCATTTTATAAGATATTATATATATATTCAATTCTTTACATCGATGTTGCTTTACTTAAGTCAAACAATTTGATAAATATTACTCATAATTTATATTTTGAAAAATCACTTTATTATAAATTTTCTCTTTTTTCTCTTTGTCCATCAAAATTGTTGAAATATAAATATATTTCAATATTTTCTATTCGATAAATTGTATGTCATATATTTTAGTTGTGAAATCTGTTAAATATTTCAATAAGTTGGTGCAACACAATGTCTAATATAATTAATCCCTTATTATGTATGTAGCTATATTTGTCATTCGATAAATAGAATCAGTCAATGGAAATTATAAATTGAAACTTCAAACAAATATTATTAATCGGATTGAAATACACTTAACACTTTGAAAATAAATTAAACTGATTTTATTGATTCAAATATAAATATTTTCTCTCATTTTACACTTGTTATTGCATGTAATTTAAATAATAGATTTCTAATACAAAATCAAATATTTTGTGGATTTATATTTGTTTTTTTTCATATAAGTGAATAAATAAGAATATATTTAGTGAATTTCTTATTTAATTTAGCTAACCAATCATATACTGTTACTATTACACCTCAGTCAAGTATTCTAAACTTTCTACAAAATGAAGTGATAAACTGCCAAATCCTACCAATGCCTCCAATAGATTTCAACAAAATCCAGTTTTTCTTGACAAATATAAAACCAGAATATTATACAAGAAACAATCATACTATTGAAATTATACCTAACAGCTCATTGGTAAATATTGAGATTTGTGCAGTTTGTGCTAATTTAGCATACATGAACGCTACGCAATGCTATACTTTGCTACGTAAGTATATTTTGTTTCATTTTATTTACAATATTTATAATTTATTCCGATTGCGTTGTAAGTCTTTATTTAAATATTTACGCTCATTAGCAGCAACTAAATAATAAAATAAATCTTTCCTAAATCTACTTCATTTCCAAACATCTTATTCAATCTTTGTCCCATTACTCATTTTATAAGATATTATATATATATTCAATTCTTTACATCGATGTTGCTTTACTTAAGTCAAACAATTTGATAAACATTACTCATAATTTATATTTTGAAAAATCACTTTATTATAAATTTTCTCTTTTTTCTCTTTGTCCATCAAAATTGTTGAAATATAAATATATTTCAATATTTTCTATTCGATAAATTGTATGTCATATATTTTAGTTGTGAAATCTGTTAAATATTTCAATAAGTTGGTGCAACACAATGTCTAATATAATTAATCCCTTATTATGTATGTAGCTATATTTGTCATTCGATAAATAGAATCAGTCAATGGAAATTATAAATTGAAACTTCAAACAAATATTATTAATCGGATTGAAATACACTTAACACTTTGAAAATAAATTAAACTGATTTTATTGATTCAAATATAAATATTTTCTCTCATTTTACACTTGTTATTGCATGTAATTTAAATAATAGATTTCTAATACAAAATCAAATATTTTGTGGATTTATATTTGTTTTTTTTCATATAAGTGAATAAATAAGAATATATTTAGTGAATTTCTTATTTAATTTAGCTAACCAATCATATACTGTTACTATTACACCTCAGTCAAGTATTCTAAACTTTCTACAAAATGAAGTGATAAACTGCCAAATCCTACCAATGCCTCCAGTGGATTTCAACAAAATCCAGTTTTTCTTGACAAATATAAAACCAGAATATTATACAAGAAACAATCATACTATTGAAATTATACCTAACAGCTCATTGGTAAATATTGAGATTTGTGCAGTTTGTGCTAATTTAACATACATGAACGCTACGCAATGCTATACTTTGCTACGTAAGTATATTTTGTTTCATTTTATTTACAATATTTATAATTTACTCCGATTGCGTTGTAAGTCTTTATTTAATTATTTACGCTCATTAGCAGCAACTAAATAAAAAAATAAATCTTTACTAAATCTACTTCATTTCCAAACATCTTATTCAATCTTTGTCCCATTACTCATTTTATAAGATATTATATATATATATATTCAATTCTTTACATCAATGTTGCTTTACTTAAGTCAAACAATTTGATAAACATTACTCATAATTTATATTTTGAAAAATCACTTTATTATAAATTTTCTCTTTTTTCTCTTTGTCCATCAAAATTGTTGAAATATAAATATATTTCAATATTTTCTATTCGATAAATTGTATGTCATATATTTTAGTTGTGAAATCTGTTAAATATTTCAATAAGTTGGTGCAACACAATGTCTAATATAATTAATCCCTTATTATGTATGTAGCTATATTTGTCATTCGATAAATAGAATCAGTCAATGGAAATTATAAATTGAAACTTCAAACAAATATTATTAATCGGATTGAAATACACTTAACACTTTGAAAATAAATTAAACTGATTTTATTGATTCAAATATAAATATTTTCTCTCATTTTACACTTGTTATTTCATGTAATTTAAATAATAGATTTCTAATACAAAATCAAATATTTTGTGGATTTATATTTGTTTTTTTTCATATAAGTGAATAAATAAGAATATATTTAGTGAATTTCTTATTTAATTTAGCTAACCAATCATATACTGTTACTATTACACCTCAGTCAAGTATTCTAAACTTTCTACAAAATGAAGTGATAAACTGCCAAATCCTACCAATGCCTCCAATAGATTTCAACAAAATCCAGTTTTTCTTGACAAATATAAAACCAGAATATTATACAAGAAACAATCATACTATTGAAATTATACCTAACAGCTCATTGGTAAATATTGAGATTTGTGCAGTTTGTGCTAATTTAACATACATGAACGCTACGCAATGCTATACTTTGCTACGTAAGTATATTTTGTTTCATTTTATTTACAATATTTATAATTTACTCCGATTGCGTTGTAAGTCTTTATTTAATTATTTACGCTCAATACCAGCAACTAAATAAAAAAATAAACCTTTACTAAATCTACTTCATTTCCAAACATCTTATTCAATCTTTGTCCCATTACTCATTTTATAAGATATTATATATATATATATTCAATTCTTTACATCAATGTTGCTTTACTTAAGTCAAACAATTTGATAAACATTACTCATAATTTATATTTTGAAAAATCACTTTATTATAAATTTTCTCTTTTTTCTCTTTGTCCATCAAAATTGTTGAAATATAAATATATTTCAATATTTTCTATTCGATAAATTGTATGTCATATATTTTAGTTGTGAAATCTGTTAAATATTTCAATAAGTTGGTGCAACACAATGTCTAATATAATTAATCCCTTATTATGTATGTAGCTATATTTGTCATTCGATAAATAGAATCAGTCAATGGAAATTATAAATTGAAACTTCAAACAAATATTATTAATCGGATTGAAATACACTTAACACTTTGAAAATAAATTAAACTGATTTTATTGATTCAAATATAAATATTTTCTCTCATTTTACACTTGTTATTGCATGTAATTTAAATAATAGATTTCTAATACAAAATCAAATATTTTGTGGATTTATATTTGTTTTTTTTCATATAAGTGAATAAATAAGAATATATTTAGTGAATTTCTTATTTAATTTAGCTAACCAATCATATACTGTTACTATTACACCTCAGTCAAGTATTCTAAACTTTCTACAAAATGAAGTGATAAACTGCCAAATCCTACCAATGCCTCCAATAGATTTCAACAAAATCCAGTTTTTCTTGACAAATATAAAATCAGAATATTATACAAGAAACAATCATACTATTGAAATTATACCTAACAGCTCATTGGTAAATATTGAGATTTGTGCAGTTTGTGCTAATTTAACATACATGAACGCTACGCAATGCTATACTTTGCTACGTAAGTATATTTTGTTTCATTTTATTTACAATATTTATAATTTACTCCGATTGCGTTGTAAGTCTTTATTTAATTATTTACGCTCATTAGCAGCAACTAAATAAAAAAATAAATCTTTACTAAATCTACTTCATTTCCAAACATCTTATTCAATCTTTGTCCCATTATTCATTTTATAAGATATTATATATATTCAATTCTTTACATCGATGTTCCTTTACTTAAGTCAAACAATTTGATAAATATTACTCATAATTTATATTTTGAAAAATCACATTATTATAAATTTTCTCTTTTTTCTCTTTGTCCATCAAAATTGTTGAAATATAAATATATTTCAATATTTTCTATTCAAAAAATTTTATATCATATTATTTAGTTGTGAAATCTGTTAAATATTTCAATAAGTTGGTGCAACACAATGTCTAATATAATTAATCCCTTATTATGTATGTAGCTATATTTGTCATTCGATAAATAGAATCAGTCAATGGAAATTATAAATTGAAACTTCAAACAAATATTAATAATCGGATTGAAATACACTTAACACTTTGAAAATAAATTAAACTGATTTTATTGATTCAAATATAAATATTTTCTCTCATTTTACACTTGTTATTGCATGTAATTTAAATAATAGATTTCTAATACAAAATCAAATATTTTGTGGATTTATATTTGTTTTTTTTCATATAAGTGAATAAATAAGAATATATTTAGTGAATTTCTTATTTAATTTAGCTAACCAATCATATACTGTTACTATTACACCTCAGTCAAGTATTCTAAACTTTCTACAAAATGAAGTGATAAACTGCCAAATCCTACCAATGCCTCCAATAGATTTCAACAAAATCCAGTTTTTCTTGACAAATATAAAACCAGAATATTATACAAGAAACAATCATACTATTGAAATTATACCTAACAGCTCATTGGTAAATATTGAGATTTGTGCAGTTTGTGCTAATTTAACATACATGAACGCTACGCAATGCTATACTTTGCTACGTAAGTATATTTTGTTTCATTTTATTTACAATATTTATAATTTACTCCGATTGCGTTGTAAGTCTTTATTTAATTATTTACGCTCATTAGCAGCAACTAAATAAAAAAATAAATCTTTACTAAATCTACTTCATTTCCAAACATCTTATTCAATCTTTGTCCCATTAATCATTTTATAAGATATTATATATATTCAATTCTTTACATCGATGTTCCTTTACTTAAGTCAAACAATTTGATAAACATTACTCATAATTTATATTTTGAAAAATCACTTTATTATAAATTTTCTCTTTTTTCTTTTTGTCCATCAAAATTGTTGAAATATAAATATATTTCAATATTTTCTATTCGATAAATTGTATGTCATATATTTTAGTTGTGAAATCTGTTAAATATTTCAATAAGTTGGTGCAACACAATGTCTAATATAATTAATCCCTTATTATGTATGTAGCTATATTTGTCATTCGATAAATAGAATCAGTCAATGGAAATTATAAATTGAAACTTCAAACAAATATTATTAATCGGATTGAAATACACTTAACACTTTGAAAATAAATTAAACTGATTTTATTGATTCAAATATAAATATTTTCTCTCATTTTACACTTGTTATTTCATGTAATTTAAATAATAGATTTCTAATACAAAATCAAATATTTTGTGGATTTATATTTGTTTTTTTTCATATAAGTGAATAAATAAGAATATATTTAGTGAATTTCTTATTTAATTTAGCTAACCAATCATATACTGTTACTATTACACCTCAGTCAAGTATTCTAAACTTTCTACAAAATGAAGTGATAAACTGCCAAATCCTACCAATGCCTCCAATAGATTTCAACAAAATCCAGTTTTTCTTGACAAATATAAAACCAGAATATTATACAAGAAACAATCATACTATTGAACTTATACCTAACAGCTCATTGGTAAATATTGAGATTTGTGCAGTTTGTGCTAATTTAGCATACATGAACGCTACGCAATGCTATACTTTGCTACGTAAGTATATTTTGTTTCATTTTATTTACAATATTTATAATTTATTCCGATTGCGTTGTAAGTCTTTATTTAAATATTTACGCTCATTAGCAGCAACTAAATAATAAAATAAATCTTTCCTAAATCTACTTCATTTCCAAACATCTTATTCAATCTTTGTCCCATTAATCATTTTATAAGATATTATATATATTCAATTCTTTACATCGATGTTCCTTTACTTAAGTCAAACAATTTGATAAACATTACTCATAATTTATATTTTGAAAAATCACTTTATTATAAATTTTCTCTTTTTTCTCTTTGTCCATCAAAATTGTTGAAATATAAATATATTTCAATATTTTCTATTCGATAAATTGTATGTCATATATTTTAGTTGTGAAATCTGTTAAATATTTCAATAAGTTGGTGCAACACAATGTCTAATATAATTAATCCCTTATTATGTATGTAGCTATATTTGTCATTCGATAAATAGAATCAGTCAATGGAAATTATAAATTGAAACTTCAAACAAATATTAATAATCGGATTGAAATACACTTAACACTTTGAAAATAAATTAAACTGATTTTATTGATTCAAATATAAATATTTTCTCTCATTTTACACTTGTTATTGCATGTAATTTAAATAATAGATTTCTAATACAAAATCAAATATTTTGTGGATTTATATTTGTTTTTTTTCATATAAGTGAATAAATAAGAATATATTTAGTGAATTTCTTATTTAATTTAGCTAACCAATCATATACTGTTGATATTACACCTCAGTCAAGTATTCTAAACTTTCTACAAAATGAAGTGATAAACTGCCAAATCCTACCAATGCCTCCAATAGATTTCAACAAAATCCAGTTTTTCTTGACAAATATAAAACCAGAATATTATACAAGAAACAATCATACTATTGAAATTATACCTAACAGCTCATTGGTAAATATTGAGATTTGTGCAGTTTGTGCTAATTTAACATACATGAACGCTACGCAATGCTATACTTTGCTACGTAAGTATATTTTGTTTCATTTTATTTACAATATTTATAATTTACTCCGATTGCGTTGTAAGTCTTTATTTAATTATTTACGCTCAATACCAGCAACTAAATAAAAAAATAAACCTTTACTAAATCTACTTCATTTCCAAACATCTTATTCAATCTTTGTCCCATTACTCATTTTATAAGATATTATATATATATATATTCAATTCTTTACATCAATGTTGCTTTACTTAAGTCAAACAATTGATAAACATTACTCATAATTTATATTTTGAAAAATCACTTTATTATAAATTTTCTCTTTTTTCTCTTTGTCCATCAAAATTGTTGAAATATAAATATATTTCAATATTTTCTATTCGATAAATTGTATGTCATATATTTTAGTTGTGAAATCTGTTAAATATTTCAATAAGTTGGTGCAACACAATGTCTAATATAATTAATCCCTTATTATGTATGTAGCTATATTGTCATTCGATAAATAGAATCAGTCAATGGAAATTATAAATTGAAACTTCAAACAAATATTATTAATCGGATTGAAATACACTTAACACTTTGAAAATAAATTAAACTGATTTTATTGATTCAAATATAAATATTTTCTCTCATTTTACACTTGTTATTGCATGTAATTTAAATAATAGATTTCTAATACAAAATCAAATATTTTGTGGATTTATATTTGTTTTTTTTCATATAAGTGAATAAATAAGAATATATTTAGTGAATTTCTTATTTAATTTAGCTAACCAATCATATACTGTTACTATTACACCTCAGTCAAGTATTCTAAACTTTCTACAAAATGAAGTGATAAACTGCCAAATCCTACCAATGCCTCCAATAGATTTCAACAAAATCCAGTTTTTCTTGACAAATATAAAACCAGAATATTATACAAGAAACAATCATACTATTGAAATTATACCTAACAGCTCATTGGTAAATATTGAGATTTGTGCAGTTTGTGCTAATTTAGCATACATGAACGCTACGCAATGCTATACTTTGCTACGTAAGTATATTTTGTTTCATTTTATTTACAATATTTATAATTTATTCCGATTGCGTTGTAAGTCTTTATTTAAATATTTACGCTCATTAGCAGCAACTAAATAATAAAATAAATCTTTCCTAAATCTACTTCATTTCCAAACATCTTATTCAATCTTTGTCCCATTACTCATTTTATAAGATATTATATATATATTCAATTCTTTACATCGATGTTGCTTTACTTAAGTCAAACAATTTGATAAACATTACTCATAATTTATATTTTGAAAAATCACTTTATTATAAATTTTCTCTTTTTTCTCTTTGTCCATCAAAATTGTTGAAATATAAATATATTTCAATATTTTCTATTCGATAAATTGTATGTCATATATTTTAGTTGTGAAATCTGTTAAATATTTCAATAAGTTGGTGCAACACAATGTCTAATATAATTAATCCCTTATTATGTATGTAGCTATATTTGTCATTCGATAAATAGAATCAGTCAATGGAAATTATAAATTGAAACTTCAAACAAATATTATTAATCGGATTGAAATACACTTAACACTTTGAAAATAAATTAAACTGATTTTATTGATTCAAATATAAATATTTTCTCTCATTTTACACTTGTTATTGCATGTAATTTAAATAATAGATTTCTAATACAAAATCAAATATTTTGTGGATTTATATTTGTTTTTTTTCATATAAGTGAATAAATAAGAATATATTTAGTGAATTTCTTATTTAATTTAGCTAACCAATCATATACTGTTACTATTACACCTCAGTCAAGTATTCTAAACTTTCTACAAAATGAAGTGATAAACTGCCAAATCCTACCAATGCCTCCAATAGATTTCAACAAAATCCAGTTTTTCTTGACAAATATAAAACCAGAATATTATACAAGAAACAATCATACTATTGAAATTATACCTAACAGCTCATTGGTAAATATTGAGATTTGTGCAGTTTGTGCTAATTTAGCATACATGAACGCTACGCAATGCTATACTTTGCTACGTAAGTATATTTTGTTTCATTTTATTTACAATATTTATAATTTATTCCGATTGCGTTGTAAGTCTTTATTTAAATATTTACGCTCATTAGCAGCAACTAAATAATAAAATAAATCTTTCCTAAATCTACTTCATTTCCAAACATCTTATTCAATCTTTGTCCCATTACTCATTTTATAAGATATTATATATATATTCAATTCTTTACATCGATGTTGCTTTACTTAAGTCAAACAATTTGATAAACATTACTCATAATTTATATTTTGAAAAATCACTTTATTATAAATTTTCTCTTTTTTCTCTTTGTCCATCAAAATTGTTGAAATATAATATATTTCAATATTTTCTATTCGATAAATTGTATGTCATATATTTTAGTTGTGAAATCTGTTAAATATTTCAATAAGTTGGTGCAACACAATGTCTAATATAATTAATCCCTTATTATGTATGTAGCTATATTTGTCATTCGATAAATAGAATCAGTCAATGGAAATTATAAATTGAAACTTCAAACAAATATTATTAATCGGATTGAAATACACTTAACACTTTGAAAATAAATTAAACTGATTTTATTGATTCAAATATAAATATTTTCTCTCATTTTACACTTGTTATTGCATGTAATTTAAATAATAGATTTCTAATACAAAATCAAATATTTTGTGGATTTATATTTGTTTTTTTTCATATAAGTGAATAAATAAGAATATATTTAGTGAATTTCTTATTTAATTTAGCTAACCAATCATATACTGTTACTATTACACCTCAGTCAAGTATTCTAAACTTTCTACAAAATGAAGTGATAAACTGCCAAATCCTACCAATGCCTCCAATAGATTTCAACAAAATCCAGTTTTTCTTGACAAATATAAAACCAGAATATTATACAAGAAACAATCATACTATTGAAATTATACCTAACAGCTCATTGGTAAATATTGAGATTTGTGCAGTTTGTGCTAATTTAGCATACATGAACGCTACGCAATGCTATACTTTGCTACGTAAGTATATTTTGTTTCATTTTATTTACAATATTTATAATTTATTCCGATTGCGTTGTAAGTCTTTATTTAAATATTTACGCTCATTAGCAGCAACTAAATAATAAAATAAATCTTTCCTAAATCTACTTCATTTCCAAACATCTTATTCAATCTTTGTCCCATTACTCATTTTATAAGATATTATATATATATTCAATTCTTTACATCGATGTTGCTTTACTTAAGTCAAACAATTTGATAAACATTACTCATAATTTATATTTTGAAAAATCACTTTATTATAAATTTTCTCTTTTTCTCTTTGTCCATTAAAATTGTTGAAATATAAATATATTTCAATATTTTCTATTCGATAAATTGTATGTCATATATTTTAGTTGTGAAATCTGTTAAATATTTCAATAAGTTGGTGCAACACAATGTCTAATATAATTAATCCCTTATTATGTATGTAGCTATATTTGTCATTCGATAAATAGAATCAGTCAATGGAAATTATAAATTGAAACTTCAAACAAATATTATTAATCGGATTGAAATACACTTAACACTTTGAAAATAAATTAAACTGATTTTATTGATTCAAATATAAATATTTTCTCTCATTTTACACTTGTTATTGCATGTAATTTAAATAATAGATTTCTAATACAAAATCAAATATTTTGTGGATTTATATTTGTTTTTTTTCATATAAGTGAATAAATAAGAATATATTTAGTGAATTTCTTATTTAATTTAGCTAACCAATCATATACTGTTACTATTACACCTCAGTCAAGTATTCTAAACTTTCTACAAAATGAAGTGATAAACTGCCAAATCCTACCAATGCCTCCAATAGATTTCAACAAAATCCAGTTTTTCTTGACAAATATAAAACCAGAATATTATACAAGAAACAATCATACTATTGAAATTATACCTAACAGCTCATTGGTAAATATTGAGATTTGTGCAGTTTGTGCTAATTTAGCATACATGAACGCTACGCAATGCTATACTTTGCTACGTAAGTATATTTTGTTTCATTTTATTTACAATATTTATAATTTATTCCGATTGCGTTGTAAGTCTTTATTTAAATATTTACGCTCATTAGCAGCAACTAAATAATAAAATAAATCTTTCCTAAATCTACTTCATTTCCAAACATCTTATTCAATCTTTGTCCCATTACTCATTTTATAAGATATTATATATATATTCAATTCTTTACATCGATGTTGCTTTACTTAAGTCAAACAATTTGATAAACATTACTCATAATTTATATTTTGAAAAATCACTTTATTATAAATTTTCTCTTTTTTCTCTTTGTCCATTAAAATTGTTGAAATATAAATATATTTCAATATTTTCTATTCGATAAATTGTATGTCATATATTTTAGTTGTGAAATCTGTTAAATATTTCAATAAGTTGGTGCAACACAATGTCTAATATAATTAATCCCTTATTATGTATGTAGCTATATTTGTCATTCGATAAATAGAATCAGTCAATGGAAATTATAAATTGAAACTTCAAACAAATATTATTAATCGGATTGAAATACACTTAACACTTTGAAAATAAATTAAACTGATTTTATTGATTCAAATATAAATATTTTCTCTCATTTTACACTTGTTATTGCATGTAATTTAAATAATAGATTTCTAATACAAAATCAAATATTTTGTGGATTTATATTTGTTTTTTTTCATATAAGTGAATAAATAAGAATATATTTAGTGAATTTCTTATTTAATTTAGCTAACCAATCATATACTGTTACTATTACACCTCAGTCAAGTATTCTAAACTTTCTACAAAATGAAGTGATAAACTGCCAAATCCTACCAATGCCTCCAATAGATTTCAACAAAATCCAGTTTTTCTTGACAAATATAAACCAGAATATTATACAAGAAACAATCATACTATTGAAATTATACCTAACAGCTCATTGGTAAATATTGAGATTTGTGCAGTTTGTGCTAATTTAGCATACATGAACGCTACGCAATGCTATACTTTGCTACGTAAGTATATTTTGTTTCATTTATTTACAATATTTATAATTTATTCCGATTGCGTTGTAAGTCTTTATTTAAATATTTACGCTCATTAGCAGCAACTAAATAATAAAATAAATCTTTCCTAAATCTACTTCATTTCCAAACATCTTATTCAATCTTTGTCCCATTACTCATTTTATAAGATATTATATATATATTCAATTCTTTACATCGATGTTGCTTTACTTAAGTCAAACAATTTGATAAACATTACTCATAATTTATATTTTGAAAAATCACATTATTATAAATCTTCTCTTTTTTCTCTTTGTCCATCAAAATTGTTGAAATATAAATATATTTCAATATTTTCTATTCAATAAATTTTATATCATATTATTTAGTTGTGAAATCTGTTAAATATTTCAATAAGTTGGTGCAACACAATGTCTAATATAATTAATCCCTTATTATGTATGTAGCTATATTTGTCATTCGATAAATAGAATCAGTCAATGGAAATTATAAATTGAAACTTCAAACAAATATTATTAATCGGATTGAAATACACTTAACACTTTGAAAATAAATTAAACTGATTTTATTGATTCAAATATAAATATTTTCTCTCATTTTACACTTGTTATTGCATGTAATTTAAATAATAGATTTCTAATACAAAATCAAATATTTTGTGGATTTATATTTGTTTTTTTTCATATAAGTGAATAAATAAGAATATATTTAGTGAATTTCTTATTTAATTTAGCTAACCAATCATATACTGTTACTATTACACCTCAGTCAAGTATTCTAAACTTTCTACAAAATGAAGTGATAAACTGCCAAATCCTACCAATGCCTCCAGTGGATTTCAACAAAATCCAGTTTTTCTTGACAAATATAAAACCAGAATATTATACAAGAAACAATCATACTATTGAAATTATACCTAACAGCTCATTGGTAAATATTGAGATTTGTGCAGTTTGTGCTAATTTAGCATACATGAACGCTACGCAATGCTATACTTTGCTACGTAAGTATATTTTGTTTCATTTTATTTACAATATTTATAATTTATTCCGATTGCGTTGTAAGTCTTTATTTAAATATTTACGCTCATTAGCAGCAACTAAATAATAAAATAAATCTTTCCTAAATCTACTTCATTTCCAAACATCTTATTCAATCTTTGTCCCATTACTCATTTTATAAGATATTATATATATATTCAATTCTTTACATCGATGTTGCTTTACTTAAGTCAAACAATTTGATAAACATTACTCATAATTTATATTTTGAAAAAATCACTTTATTATAAATTTTCTCTTTTTTCTTTTTGTCCATCAAATTGTTGAAATATAAATATATTTCAATATTTTCTATTCGATAAATTGTATGTCATATATTTTAGTTGTGAAATCTGTTAAATATTTCAATAAGTTGGTGCAAACAAAATGTCTAATATAATTAATCCCTTATTATGTATGTAGCTATATTTGTCATTCGATAAATAGAATCAGTCAATGGAAATTATAAATTGAAACTTCAAACAAATATTATTAATCGGATTGAAATACACTTAACACTTTGAAAATAAATTAAACTGATTTTATTGATTCAAATATAAATATTTTCTCTCATTTTACACTTGTTATTGCATGTAATTTAAATAATAGATTTCTAATACAAAATCAAATATTTTGTGGATTTATATTTGTTTTTTTTCATATAAGTGAATAAATAAGAATATATTTAGTGAATTTCTTATTTAATTTAGCTAACCAATCATATACTGTTACTATTACACCTCAGTCAAGTATTCTAAACTTTCTACAAAATGAAGTGATAAACTGCCAAATCCTACCAATGCCTCCAATAGATTTCAACAAAATCCAGTTTTTCTTGACAAATATAAAACCAGAATATTATACAAGAAACAATCATACTATTGAAATTATACCTAACAGCTCATTGGTAAATATTGAGATTTGTGCAGTTTGTGCTAATTTAGCATACATGAACGCTACGCAATGCTATACTTTGCTACGTAAGTATATTTTGTTTCATTTTATTTACAATATTTATAATTTATTCCGATTGCGTTGTAAGTCTTTATTTAAATATTTACGCTCATTAGCAGCAACTAAATAATAAAATAAATCTTTCCTAAATCTACTTCATTTCCAAACATCTTATTCAATCTTTGTCCCATTACTCATTTTATAAGATATATATATATATTCAATTCTTTACATCGATGTTGCTTTACTTAAGTCAAACAATTTGATAAACATTACTCATAATTTATATTTTGAAAAATCACTTTATTATAAATTTTCTCTTTTTTCTCTTTGTCCATCAAAATTGTTGAAATATAAATATATTTCAATATTTTCTATTCAATAAATTGTATATCATATTATTTAGTTGTGAAATCTGTTAAATATTTCAATAAGTTGGTGCAACACAATGTCTAATATAATTAATCCCTTATTATGTATGTAGCTATATTTGTCATTCGATAAATAGAATCAGTCAATGGAAATTATAAATTGAAACTTCAAACAAATATTATTAATCGGATTGAAATACACTTAACACTTTGAAAATAAATTAAACTGATTTTATTGATTCAAATATAAATATTTTCTCTCATTTTACACTTGTTATTGCATGTAATTTAAATAATAGATTTCTAATACAAAATCAAATATTTTGTGGATTTATATTTGTTTTTTTTCATATAAGTGAATAAATAAGAATATATTTAGTGAATTTCTTATTTAATTTAGCTAACCAATCATATACTGTT